>APFE030992690.1:131511-258567 GCA_000404065.3 Pinus taeda
ATTATATAAACTTGAAAAGGTAGTTTCTTGGGTCGCGGTTTTATATATACAAAAAGATTATCACTTTTACTCGTATTTTAATAATAATTAAAAAATATGCTTACGTTTTATTTTTAAATTTGTTTAGCAATCTTAAGAATGTTTACAACACATATCTTAAAGAAATTGGAATTAAAAAGCATAAATCAGTAGAGAAATGGGGGGTCGCAGTTTTGTCACTACTTATAAATTTATGTAAAATATTAATGAATATCTATTAAAGAAAATGAATAAATTAGATAAAAAATATATATTAAATTTTAGAAAAAATATGACATAAAATTGAATTTAAATTGACATGTTTTGTCTTCTTTTACCACCACCTAATTCTTGATGATTTTGTAAATTTAAGAGTAAACATTCCAACTACATTTACTTTTATAAAACTTCTTTGCTACAAAAAGGGAAAAATTGACACATTAACTCTACTTGAGAACTGGTTTAAGAGTCAAAAGGTCAAAGGGGAACATGACTATAGCGATCAATTGATCATTGACCAATCATTAGTCGATGATTTGACTTAATTATTTCTTCAAATTTTTGTCTTTAAATGAAGTTTCAATTAGCAATTTCAGTTCACCTAAATTTTACCAAAAGTTTAGCATTCGACCTCTTATTTCAAAAGCCACTTAACCCAATGTTATTTTTAGGAATTTTAGGGATTGCCAAGTTATTAGGAATGAGCAAAGTTGTTTTAAAAGAGATTTTTTTAACCAAAGTTTTTCTAAGCCAAAAACTGGAATAAGTTTAGGTATCAAGTTTACGTGTCAGATAGTTCTTGACAGCTCGTTGACACCCTCTACCACTCTTTTCCCACCTGCCAGTATAACAACCTTCAAATATCACTTCCTTCACCCCTTCAAAGCGCACTGCATAGCCAGAGGTACCTAAGTACTCATTCACCATTTTTAGCCTCTTGGTGAAGGGTGTGAAGAGCTGGCGAAAGGTGTGTGAAGATATTTCATCATGAGGCCTACAAAAAAAGGAAAGAATAGAGTTAAGTAATGCTACTCAATGTGGATAATAGTTGTCATTTTCGACCTCTTGGCGAAGGGTGTGAAGAGCTGGAAAAAGGTGTGTGAACATATTTCACCATAAGGCTTGCAAAAAAATAGAGAAAATACAGTTAATAGTAATGCTACTCAATATGGATAACAGTCATCATTTTCATCCTCTTGGAAAAGGGTGTGAAGAGCTAGTGAAATGTGTGTGAAGATCTTTCACCATGAGTCCCACAAAGAAACATAAAAATCAAAGTTAATAGTAATATTGCTCATTCTGGGTAACGAAGATGCAGAGATTGGTTATTTATACAGTTCAAGTCCTTGTTACTCTTCCTGGTGTTATTACTTCAACGAATTCCAGAAGTAATAACAATGGTTTTAATCACAACATTAAACAATAGAAATAGCATAGTCAGAGTGAACGCGCTTACCATAGTAACCCACATTTGAAACATAGGTTCCATAACTCTCTTGTATTATACAAACTATAAGAAACCTTTCTCGCTTCAAGATCCCACATCTCCCATTCCTAGCCCTCTAAGAGAGGAAGCAGGGTAAAGAAACTACCCTTCTGAGTCCTCTGAGAAAGCAAGTGACCTCATACAGAAGTTCTAGCCATCGCAGAAGTTATACACACACTAAAGTTCTGTCGAGGTAGAGACAACAAAGATTAAGAATGACATGAGAATGAACAAGCATAAGAGATTCCACTACAACCACACAACCACACCGTATAATATTATGAGAACTTGAAGCAACCAAACACATAAGAGAGGGAACAATCGAGATGAATCAAAAGGTACAAAAGTTGCGAGGGACAATCTCGCTTACTTTTTGTTGACAAAATTTCTATTCATTAGCATTCTTGATTCATTGCTTTTCCACTATTGCTCATGAATTTGGGTGACTGACCTGCAGAATGTTTTTCCACTATTGCACACGAATTTGGCTGACAAGTTGATTTCACGGGACATTGAGGAGATTCTTGTAGGCAGGAAGTTCAGTTGATCGGCTACAACCTGCGATAATTCATCTCACCACAGTTCATCTGCAAAAGTCAACCTGCAATGTGATGTCTCAATCACTTTAAGGAACACTATTCCTTGCTAGGATGAACACTCCATGGTGACTGATAGAGAATGAATATAGCATGAGATCCCCCGAGTAGTAGCAAGATGGTTTTAGTTGATTCAAACTGAACTTGACCTTTCATTTTTTGTTTCAGCTTCTTTAGAAACATTTTTCGCATATATTTCTGATTTAGATAGAGCAGGTACAACTGTGGTCTTTGAGAGACCTTCACAACTTTTGAGGCAGTACACAAGGATTAGGTTAATCAAGGCATGCTTGTGATCTATCCATCTTTGTTAATGTTGCTCCCAGACCTCAAATGGAATATGGTACCAGAAACATGTGCCATACATGCAGAAGGGCGACAGATATGTCACCTTGCATGGAAAAATGCGGCCACGTGGAATTTTAGATAGACTCAAATAAAAGAAGAGGGAGTGCCACTCCTTGTTGGTGTGCGAGAGATTTTTTGATGTGCCTGAGACATGCAGGTTCTGTAGATTCTAACCACACTTACCATGACATATTTATATTGGCAAAGAATTGTTTGCTTTCATATTATTTCTCTCTTTCTTTCTTTGGAGATTAAAGCCCCCTCCTTAGCCTATCTCTCAACACCCACCTCGTATGCTTCTACATGGTAGGTAGATCATTTAGTGCATAGTTCCTACATTCTGCATTTATGGGAGATGGTAGCCTCTGTTAAAAGGAAATATCACACACAAGGACTATTGAACATAGTCATTCATTTGGTATCTCTTTGAACTTATATACATTCATCATTCGGATGCGATTATTTTAATCGGTCATAGAGATGCAACTAATTTAGTGGATGCGGCTCCTTCAACCGATGCAAAATAGTCATTTCTACAGTCATTCATTCACTAAATGGATAAATGCAATAGCGTACCCCAGATGGATCCGATGAGATATTAATGCCCGACTGAGAACAATTGCCACTATCCTTTCCAGCTCTAGCTTGTATTTTTTTACAAGGTGAAAATTTTAAAGTGCCAGCATCCTTAGATCCACATAATTTATTTTTCCCATACATGAAGGGATCTTCATAAGGTGGCTATACCCTCACGTTCTCCCTTTTATGCATAGGCCCTAGCTTAGATGATAACAGAAGCATCCCTAGATCCATTTACATATAATTATTCTAGTGTGGTGTCATTATGATTTGGTATGCAGGAGAGATGGTGGTATGAATATCAAGACCTACAAGGTACACACAATTTTCATGGTTTTGGGGAAAAAATTTGGTCCAAAATGAAAGTAACAGTTCTCTCTCATTGGCCAACTAAGAAAACATTTCAAATCTCGTTTGCGAACTGAGAAAATTCTTCAATTAGATACAAATACTATGGATATCTACCTTGAATAGACAATGAAATTATAATATCTACTAGAAAATGTGACGTTAAATGTTGTTGCTCAGGGCTTACACGCAATGCTAGGGAGACATAGCTATGAGGAAAGTGGCGTTTTTCACAGCTTGCACGCAATGTTTTGGAGGAAAAGCTATGAGGTGATGTTATGGAGATAGAGATATGAGGCACAAAGACAAAGATATGAGGCAAGGTCAAGTATGTAATAACTTTCTGTGCGATCGCTTACATTTCTCCTTCTCCAAGGTCTATGAGAAATTTCGTAAACTTTCGACATAAATTTGAGTCAAGTTCCACCAGGCCATGATATTTTAAAGAAAACATATGACAATATTAAATAATTGAAACACTGAG
Source organism: Pinus taeda (assembly GCA_000404065.3). Lineage (NCBI taxonomy): Eukaryota > Viridiplantae > Streptophyta > Pinopsida > Pinales > Pinaceae > Pinus > Pinus taeda. The sequence goes on from APFE030992690.1 coordinate 135,371, forward strand.
TTGGAATTCTAAGCAAGTCAACATCATAGATTATCAACATGTCATTAATGTAGAATAAAAAGGTCTCAAGAGAAAAAAAAGGCGATTAGAGGATGCAAATTTAGAATAAATTTAGAAAGAAACAAATAATGGGGAAGATTTGTCAAATTAAGTAAGTCATGTGATCAATACAAATTAAAATTTGCCAATGGAATAAAGAAACAAAAAACTCATCCTAATAATGGTTTCTCGAGAACGATTCACTGTGTCAAGGAAAACGGCAGAAGATAATGGAAACTTGAAAAATCACAACCTGTGAAGTTGTTTTAGCAATATGTAGACTGGAATAGATATTCATATTATTTGGTTTGTTAATTGGACTTGTCAATGAAGTAACAAAATGGAGGATAATTCTATGAAATCTCAGGAGGCTCAGCTCGTACATGAGGAGAAGGCATAAACTTTCGCCCATATGTGCACAATGGAAGACTAATCGTCTTCCACATTAAGGTGGAGTTAGAAGAGAAAATGGGTAGCCTGAATCTTCACGTGAACATTCAAGCATGGCAAGCATGGAATAGAAATCATGAAGAAACACAACATCAACAACGACATTATAGTTGGTTTCTTTTGCATCCACAGCCACCACAAAAGCATGGAACAAGAGCAAGAGGATGGGAAGGAGGAAGAGCATTGTGATCCTAGGTAGGAAGGTGGTGGGCTGAAAGATCTGGTAATAATTACATTGTCTTCAGGCACAAAACATCCCATTATTGTTTATTTTGTTTATATTGTAGTTATTACACCATATATAAAAACAGTAGATGATAGTTTGACAATAATTTTTATGAATAATTAGGTGGTTTTAATTTTACAAGAAGTAGGAAACTAGAATTTGACATGACCAACAGGGACTAGTGCTGGCTCGAGCCCTTGTTCTAATGAGAAGACACTAAGAGATGCATCAAGTGACCAAGCAAAATTCTATGAGCACCTGAATACACAATGGGATGGTGATATTGATTTATTCATTTTGAGGATAACCATCATGTAGAGGATGTTATTCATGATTGTGTAGGGCATGAATTTGAAGGCAATACTAATTACTGACCATTACGAGACCACCAATAGGGGTTGCAATGCAAGAGCCTCTCGATAATTTGAATATCATGTCCTTGAGATAGGTTTACCATCATTAACTTCATGGTATGATCTATAGGATCATATGAGACAATTTGAGCATATTTTATTTTCCTCACATCTCCCATGACATTAGCGGTGCAATCAAAATTGTAGACTAATCGAACTGCGGCTAAATGAAATGTGCTATTAGAAATTTTGATGACTTTGAATTTTGGCAGAAAAATCTTCTTACTGTGGAATCTCCGATGACTGAATCAAAAAAATGATATGCATCGCACCCTCTGCACTGGGCTTTCAGTATGGTCCAGTTTTGACCATTTATGAGCAGTTTTCAGTGGAGAACTTCTGGGAGATGATTTAATCAACTGACCTTGTTGCTTTAGGTGGTGAAGCAACACTTTTAGGGACTTAGGAGCCCTCAGTTTATGGACATTTATGATTGGGGTTGAAGTGCCCAAAAATGTCTATAACACCTATCTCAACTAAATCATTTGTATTTCGGCTATAGCGGTTGGAGTGTAGCTCTTTCCGTAGAAAATTATGAAATGTACTTTACTATATTTCAAATCTTTTGATTCCATAGATGTCTAACTTAACACTCCCAAGGACTGGTCTATCCTTATTCATTGGTGGTTTCGGCCTCTTGCTCAAATAATATAGGTAATTTTCTATATATATCTTCGTGTATTCATTCTACTCTAGGAATCTCCTTTGAATATTTTTAGAGTCTATTCTTAGCTCTAATGTCAGGTATTTTTTATGTTGTGAATTGTAGAGACCCAATAATTCCCATTGGTATTTTATCTTTGATTCAGTTCATAGATAATATGGTAGCATGGTTTTCTACTTACATTTTACTCTTACTGTGTAAGCATGTAGTGAGTTTATTTACAACTCTTTTCTTACACTGTATTGATTTATAATCCAGGGTTTTCTCTCCTTTAATGGCTCATTGTACTGGGTGAAACCAAACTTCCATAACTTCCAATAATTATTAATATAGGAATATTATTTTTCTTGACACATAAATCCTTATTCGGGTCTCTTTTTGGTGCGCAAATGTAGTCAAAATAGAATTATTCTCCTTTGCTTGGACTCTAATGGCCACTTGGTATGCCATTTCTCTTCCTTTGTCTTATATATATCATTACCCTTTAAAAAATAGTGGTCTCTTTCCACAAAATTTTCTACAATGTATTTGGGTTTTCCCTTTTAGTTGAAGAGAGAAAATTTGTGTCATTTTTGTCATGGAACCCACAACCAAGGCATCAATGTTGTGTGCATCCATTTCTTTCATTTTCATAGTTCTCTCTATTCAATCTTATATTTTTCTATTTTAGGATTCTAATGTATCTTCTTAACATCTCTAGGTTACTGAGGAAGGGCCTTTATAAACTCTTGCTCATATATAAAAATTTTCATTTTGGTTTTAAATTTTAAAGTATTCTCCTCATTCTTCCATGTAATAACTATGTACGAACTTTTGTGGCTACAAGTATCTATTTGGCAATGAGAAGAAGAATGTGTGGTTGTTGAGACGTTTGTGTCATTTCTTCAAGGTTTCTTTACCTTAGTTTGACCCTTGAATATAATTTCATTGGTTTAGAGGTCAGCCTTTTCCATCATATTTCTTCTCTGTACAAGGATATCATGGTGCCCAATTGTATTTTGAATTCCAACTCATAGTCCAAGCTAGGGTTTTGTCATGTGCATTTATTTTATGAACTTGGGCCTTAAAAAAATGTACACATTTCTTTATGGTTAGGCTAATCACCTGTTCTGGAATACTTCCATACAATTTTGTTTATTTATCTTATCTAAATATAGAATATATCGCTTACTCATAGAGCTTCACATGTACAATTTCTATAATGAATGCTAAATACTCTTGTATTCATATAAATATTTTACATCCTTGTTGTTTATTCAATGTATATCTTACATTTTGATCTCATTTTGTGTGACCATCAATTTCTAGGACTCCTTATATTAATAAAATTGAAGCCTAGTTTTCATTATTACCATTTTAAATTAATGATGACACTATTTCCATATAGGTTCGATATACTACATGGTTTATTGTAATTAATCTTCATTTTTGCATTACACTTTCTTTTCCTCTCTAATTTACTATTCCATGGTTTTTGATCAAGTTAACTTATTACTTATGGTATAATATGATATGAAGGTTCTTTTATGCATTGTTCATTTTTAAATGTGAAATACTTATTGAAATATACAAGGGAATACTAACAATCCTAATCACGTATTCTAGGACAATATAACCATTTAGCCCATTTATGGATCCTAAATATTATCCCGTGTATTATTTAATGTTATACCAGTCCTAAAAAGGGTAGCAGAAGTACCTAGATTTTTAAATGCTAAGCATATAATATGTAGTTTTCCCTAAAACCAGTCTCACCAATGGAATGAATCCCTTAAAAGTTCAAAAGAATACATGAATTGTTCCATGTTTCCTTAAACAAAAAGGTGATTTATTTTTCCTTACACTAACATTTCCATCATAATTCTTCACTATGATTATGGGGGTTTTGAATTGTCTATTGTCGATTTAGATGCATTCATTCTGTTAGCTTCCTATACCAATAGGTTTCATTTTTCATGATTGACTGGAGAAGTGACAAATATGTTCATCCTTTCCATGCTACAAAGGTTCCATATTTTGAAGAATTTCACTATGTACAGGTGGTTGACTCTTGCCACAGTTGATGAATAGCCAGACAGTCTAATCCTGCCTAGATCATGTTTGAATTTACTTGTCTTAGAATAGAGAATAAAGGTCTGTACAAACAGCTCAAACTTGGCAGACAAGTAGTTAGGTAGAGAAGCAAAGGGCCTCAACAGCTTAATCTGAGCCCTGGAAGAGATAAGGCTAGACTTAGATAGGAGGGCAGCTAAAAGAAAAGAGAAGAATCAGGGTTTTCTAGTTCAAATGCACCCAATGAAAATGAAGAAAAAATGTTAGGTGTACTAGGCTGGGTAGGCTGTTCTGATGTTGCAGAAGCAGGCTTATCGGCAATTTGGTCCTATTGCAATAGGTTTCATCTCATAAATACCATAAGGTGCTATGGCAAGGCGGTTACAAAATAAATGGAGCATGACTAATTTCCCTCCTCATTTTTCCAAGAACACTTACTAACACCCACCCAAGGACAATGAGATCTGCCCACTGCCCTTAGTCCACTTCATTTCATGGAAAAAACTAAGTGAAACTATGTGTTCACCTAGGAAAAACAAGCCACATTTCTTGTGTAAAATGTTTCTATTCCATTTTGCCAAGTTTCTTAGATTTCATAACTTAATATCCTTCATTCCCCCCATGCCTAAGTTTTTACTCTATAAACTTAGCCTTTATCCATGCATATCCATTTCACAAAGTCATATTAACCTACTAACACTATTATATAGCTCCTATGTGAATATTTCCCTTGCCTTACTGTGGAAAAATACACAAAATCCCTAATAATATAATACCCCAACCTTTGGCTGACTATAAGCTATATTTTAAATTTTTCTCGGGAGTTATTGGTTGACCTGGGGCCAATAACAACCCTCCACGTGCCCCATCAGGACTTGTTTAGCTTTTGGCTAAATAAATAGCCGAACCCACATATTATACCCGCAAACCCCATTTAACTAAAGTTTACCATACACCCCGTAAAACATTACAAAATGCGAAATATTATAGCAGGTCCCCCAGAGATAAGCCACCGCCACCTCCATCACTAGCCAACCGTCCGATCATCGTTAACAAATCCAACGACTGTCGATAATATCGGAAGCTCTTAAGTGCCGAATGATAGTGTCTGGGTGATGGGCGGTATGCGTGTCGGGCACTCTGCGTGTTCGGAGCCCCCTCCTCCAATACCACTTCCCTACAAAGGTGGTGCGGGGAATACTGCTTACCACCCACTACCTCCCCGTTGACGTCATGCCTACGTCATTTGATGATGTCACCCTCCTTGCTGTCCGTCTGTCCACCACGTCACGTCCCTGTCATCTGCCCATGTCAGCGTCACGTCACCCGCCATGTTACCTGACATGTCATCTTCCGTACCCCGCTACATGAAAAAATTATGTCATGCTGACGTCATCAAACAACAGTGCACCAAAACCCACCAAAGTAAAAAATTTGGGTAAAAAAGAGGTGAAAACGTTATTTTCACTGATTTGTATTTGTTTCCTCTATGCGTCCTATGCATGCTAATTTACGTCCGAAAGAGCATTTTAGTTGTACAGTCTGCCACCCAGTAGTTTTTACTCCATAGCTTGGCCCCTCGGCTCGTCTCATCACCTGCAAATCGACCATTCCACCGTTAAAATAGGTATTTACACAAATTTACTCCCGAACCCTGTTTTTCATTGGTTTTCTCTGTATAATTGCCCACAGAACCCAGAATTTGAAGAAAAAACATTGTGTTACCCACCATAACCTCTATCTTGCCAAATTTTCAACATTAATCTGCACACTGAGCTAAAACTGAGCTTGTTTGGCCTTGCAAATTCTCTGAGAAACCCCGAAAACTGCCTTTTTGCCCACAATTGTCACCCATTTTGCGAAAGAAGCCCACAAGTTCTGTCTCTCCATATAATTTCTATCCATGGAGCTAAATACAAGCCAACAAACCAATTTCACGGTGAAATTCCCAAAGAAAATCCATAGAGCTATTGTTTTGCCTGTTTTGCTTACACAAAGCCAAAAAATTCCAATTTTAAAAGCCACAGAATTGAGCTATGGAAGATCCAGTAGCCTTGAATATCACTCCTCTTAATGCAGGCCACAAGGAATTGGAACATCTGGCCTTAGCTTATAAAGACTGTCTAATCCAAGACTTAGTAGGCTACCAAAACCATCTGCAAGCATTCTGTGAGCACAAAAACAATTACCTAAGCCAAAATGATGTTTATGGCATATGGGAATCAAATTTACCCATATACTACCTCCCCTCTGTCAATATTTTCCTTGAGATAATTCACCTCTGCTGTGAGAACTATGAGCCAACTCAAAGGGTAGTCAAAACTCCATCTAGAACTACCCTCTTTCATATAACTCCTAACTCCATAAATCAAATGCTAAACTTCAAACCAACTCAGCTTCAGTTTCCTTCTACTATGAAATTCTTGCTTGATGAAAGTCCCAAACTCTCCAGCTCAGAAACAACCCGAATTGCCCAAGTATTTATGAGAGCAAATCTCCGGCCTAAGGAGCCACCTCCTTTTCACTATGCATCTTTCAATGAAGTGGGTAGATTACTTGTTGATATGATATATTTTGTTCTGGGGTTCAAGACAAGTGAACATACTGATGAAACTATATTGGTTATAATGTCTATATTTAGCCTAGGGCAGCCCCTTGATGTCAAATACAACTATGCCATATTCATTGCCAACAAGATATATGACCAACTGTTGAATCTAGATAGGGAGGGAGTCTTTAAGTATTCATCCTATATCTATCATCTCTTCTGATATTATCAGCCAGATAGTTTCCAATTCCCCATTAGTAAATTGGACTCTAAAGGGGAAAAAAGGTCTATGCTTTTTTCGACCTCAATCTTTCATGAAGTCTGGAACTCTCCCTACTCTTACTGTGAGTTTATTGATATGTTTGTATACCCAGTCTCTTCTCTCCTGATGAGAACTCCTCCTCCTAGACTGTCATATGATATGCAAAAGATACTGCAACTCGCCAAAAACTATAAAATAGGTGACTGGTACTTCTACCAGGATCACACTGTTATCATGATATATGGCTGTGAGCTTTGCCCCTACAGGCTGCCAAGATATGTGCCAATGAGACTATTTGCCTTGGAATATTTTAGGCAATTCATTAATTCATATTTGACTCACTTCCATAGCACAAAGAAAAAGGCTCAGTTGAAACTAAGAGACCAGTTAGGCCCCTATGTCATGAACAAAAAAGAGGGATGGAAGGATGCTGATGAAATATTGGGTCAAACACTCAGACGAAAGAGAATATTTTGGTGGGTATCCTATGACCCAAACAACTTTATCAATGCAAGAAGGATAAAATATAGGTTGGCACCCTATAAACATTGCAACATCCCTGAAATAGAATAATTTGCCAACCAAGATGAGTGGGTGGAGGGCACACTAATTGAACAGCTCACTGAGGAAGAGAAAATGGAACAAACTATGAAAAATATGGAAAAAACTCTTGAATTAGATTCTTTTGGGCAGGTGTCATTCAAAATACCACAGCAAACCAGGGAAGGCTCATCAACTGCTACAACTTCACAACAAGTTGCCCAAGAAAGGACTACACCAACAGCAGGGACAACATAGGGCAAGGAGATAGTAGTTACAGAGCAAGAAACAATGGAAGAATAGCTAACTACCTCAAAGGAACACAGTCAAAGGCAAGCCCCTTCACTACAGACAGAAGCACCAGAAGTACCACCACTGCAGACTCCTCTTCCTGAGGAAAGAAGTAAGAAAAGAGACCGAGAAGAGACCTCACCTGCAAGTGGATCAACAGAACATCCAGAGGCAAAAATACAAAGGGTAGATCCTCTACCTGAAGAGGACATTGTTGAAGAAATCACAGAGAACAAAGACTATTTCAATCTTATAGGGCCTAAGCCAATGAGTTTGAAATTTCCCTTGGAAACCATTGAACTTTGAATAAAAATTTAATGCTCAATCTACTAGATGGAACTTTCTTTTTTTGCTATATTTTTCATGCCATCTCGGTCTTTGTTGTTGAACTAGATTGGATCTTTGGATCACATCTTGCCTTATCTCATCAAGTTCATTTAGATGCTCCATTCTTTATTTTTGTGGCTTTGAAATGTCAAGACCCAATTTAACTATTCTCTTGAAAGTTTTTACTTAAAACTCAATAGGAGAAAGGACTTGCTTCCCATGAACAATTTCATAGGGAGTATGCCCTGTAGTGTTTCTCCATGTAGTATGATATACACATAAAGCTTCTAGAAGCTTTTCTGCCTAGTCTCTTCTACGTAGATGCATAGCTTTGGTGAGAATTGCTTCAATTAATTTATTGGTGGACTCCACTTGTCCATTTTTTTATGGATGGTATTCAGTGGAATTTTGATGTTTGATTTTGTACTCCTCCATTATCTTCTATAACAAATTGGATGTGAATTGAGTACCTTGACCTGTTACAATTTTCCTTGGGACACAAAAAAGGAGTAAATATATCCTTGAAAAGAAATGAAACTACAACATTTTCAGTACCAAAAGGAAGTGTTTTAGACTCTACCCATTTTGTAACCTAATCAATGTAAACAAGAATATACCATTTCTGTCTCGATGGTGGATTGATTGGACCAACAAAATCCAAAGCCCATTTTTCAAAAGGCTCAGTATGTACCTGAGGTTGTAGAGGCATTTCATTAGAGGGAACACATTTCCCCATCCTTTGACAACTATCGCATCTCTTAACGTACTCCTTGGCATCCTTAAAAAGGGAAGGCTAGTAGTATCCTAAGAGAAGGACATTCTAGGAAGTTCATTTTTCAGCGAAGTGTCCTCCACATGGCTCATCATGACAAACTTTCAATATCTTTGGTGCTTCATCTTCTCTAACACATTTTCAGATGAGTAGATTTGGCCTTGTTTTATACAATCCTTCATTTATCCATGCATAGGATGCACTAATTTGAATTACCTTCCTTTTTTCTTGAGGAGATAAATATGATGGTAACTTCCCTATAGCCAAATAATTAGCAATATATGCAAACCAAGGTGATTTAGTAGACATTACAAAAATATATTCATCAGGGAAATTGTCTTTTACGAGTACATCATTATTATCGTTCTGAATTCTAGACATAACCTCAGCAACTGTATTTTGTTTCCCAAGTCAATCCAAAATAGTGATGTTAAACTCTTACAACAACAAAAATTGTCTTGTAATTTTGCCATTAGTGACAGGTTTATTCATTAAGTACCTACTTGTAGAATGATTTTTATGTACAAAACGTTTCATAGCTAGTAATGTAATGTTTGAATTTATTGATAACATGGACAAGAGCTAAAACTAATTTTCAGCTACAATATAATTTAACTCTGCATGTGTCAAATGTTTCTTGGTGTAATAAATGGCATAAGGAGTGAAATCCTTTTATCCTAGGACAACTCCTAGAATTATGTCTAAAGCATCAGTTGAAATGTGAAAAGGTAGTTTCTAGTTTTGTCCTCTAAGAATGGGTGCTTCAGATTGTTTTCTCCTTTAATGTTTCAAGGGCCTTTTGGCAATGATAATTCCAATTAAGTTCACAGTCTTTTGTGAGCAACTTGAAAGTGAAGATGCAATTTTTTTAGATTTTTCTATGAATCTTCTGTAGTAACCAATGAAACCAATAAAACTTCTAACATCTCATTAACAAGTTGGAATTTATAATTTAGAAGTAATTTCTACTTTAGATGTGCCTACTCTAATTGCATTTCCTGAAATATGATGTCCTAAAACAATTCCATCACTAAACATCATAAAACATTTTTCTTGGGTGAATGAAAGATTTTCCTCTTTACATATAATGAGAACATTTTCCAAAATTTTAAGAGCTTCTTCAAAATAATTTCCATAAACTGTAAAATCGTCCATATACACATCCACACAATCATGAATTAGATCAAAAAAATGCCTAATACTACTCTTTGGAATGTTGCAGGTGCATTACATAATCCAAAAGGAAGTACTTGGTAAGCATAAGTTCCCCAAGTGCAGGTAAAGGTAGTTTTATCTTGATCTTCTAGGGCTACTTGGATTTTATTATACCAACTAAGACCATCTAAGAATGAAAAATATTTCTTTCTTGCCAATGTATCTAAATCCTAATCTATGAAAGGAAGTGGAAAGTGATCCTTTAAACTAGATTTATTCAATTCTCTATAGTCAATACACACTCTACATTTAACATTATTTTTAGTAATAATTACCAAGGGTGAAACCCACTAACTTTATGATATTGGATAGATGAAATTAATAATCAACAGTTTTTGTAGTTCCTCCTTAACAATGTCCCTTAGATTTGGATTCATTCTTCTTTTGAGGTTGATGAATTGGTTTTCCATTTCCTTCAATGTAGATATGATGTATACAAGTATTAGGATCAATTCCCTTCATGTTAGTATATTCCTATGCATAGGCAAAGGAATGTTCTTGTAACATCTTTATTAATTGTCTATTTTGAAATTCTTCAAAATTATTATTCAAATTCAAAGCTTTTCCTTGAAATAGTTCAATTGTAGAATTTCCAAAATTTTCCCTAGAATGTAAGGATAGTTGACGAGATGACAAATATTCAATATTGCATTTTTCTTGAAAACTCTGACTAGATTCACAATATGACGAAGATTCATTATTTCCCATTAAATTAAAGATTTGATCTTCATCATCTATTTGTGAAGTGGAAAATATTGGTATTATATCAATTTCATCATCTTTCCATTATTAATTTTCAACTTCTATTGTTGTTTTTGCAGGTGTATGTAGTGTGAATTTCTTTGTTGATCTCCCATCATAGATAAACATATCACCAGATCTACAACTTATAAAAGCATCGTCTGTAGCTAGTCGTGGTCTTCCTAGAGTCATTGGATGTCCTCCTAAGTTATTCTTGGGTGTGAAAATCCTAAAATTGACAGGGTATTCCCAAGAATCTAAGGATACATATATATCTTCTAATACAACGTCAAGTTTGATTACAGATCTATCAGCCAATTGTAACAGTGTAGGTGTATGTTGAAGATTATAAAGTCTTAATTGACTCACAGTTTCTTTACTCATGATGTTTATAGTTCCTCCTAGATCAATTAATGTCTTTGGGATATCTACACCATTGATGTGTCTTTTCACAATGGGACTTCCTCGATCAATATATTTCTGAATTGTTGTCTTTCCCATCATGACATTTACAATTTTTCCAACTAGTTGGATTCTTTTGACTTATTTTCTTTTTCTTCCTGGCGTTTTTATGCTCAATTCGCTAATTGTCTTTGCAAAAATTGGTATTTCTTTAATGGCTTGTAGCAAAGGAATTTTTATGAAAACATTCTTCAGTTCATGTAACATGTCATAATTAGGCATTAAAATATGTTTTTGTACCTCTTCATCAATTTTCAATCTCTCAGGAAAAAGAGATTTTGAAACAATTACTAAAGGTTGTTCCACAATAGGAGTTGAGTTATTCGAATGTGTTGGAGTAACTTTTTTTCAGTTTTTTCTTTTGCATTAAGAGTCTTATCTTCTTTAGAGATCTTTCCTTTTTCACTTTCCTGAATAACAACTGATGGGGACTTTTTCTCTAATATTCTACTAGATCTAAGTTGAACATTGGATAGATCTAGTGGAGTGATCATGTAAGTTTCGAATCTTTTTCCTTTTATATGGTAAACAGGTTGTGAGTTTTTATTATTATTCAGATTTGGAAGTGGTTGGGTAGACAACTAGTTTTGTCTTTGAGGAAATGGTAATGAAAGTTGTGTATTGAAATTGTGAGGTTGCGTTTGTTGAACTGGCTCGTGATAATATTGTGGATGAAGAGTAGATATGATTGTTGAAATTGTGGAAATTGAGGATATTGAGGATATTGAGGATATTGAGGCTACTTTCCATAAAGATGTTTCCATCCTTGTTACCAAGGTTGTGGCAAAAATTGCCAAGGAATTGGAATAGTCCAATTACTTTGTGATGATTGTGAAAATGGTTGAGTGTTAAAACCTTGAGCTATATTTGGTTGTGGATTCTACCAAGGTATTTTAGCAATAAAACAAAGAGGGTCTACCTGATTTGGTACTCCTTCTTCTTGATAGACAGTTTTAAGGCCTAGTATTGAGGGACATTCTTTTGTATCATGATTTTCGGAACATATCACAGAATTTTCTACACTCTTTAAATCAAGAGGACATTCTCTCAAGGCATGTTTCTTTTTGCACTTATGGCAAAAAATGGACGATGCAACATTTCCGACTTTTTTCTTGTTTTGTATTTTAAGGGTGTCAATTTGTTCACTAAGACTCCCTAAAATATCTGTTTTAAAAGTATCAAGCAAATTTCTTAATTGTACCCTACTTATTGTCCCAGTTGTAGATTTATTAATGCTTGATAAAATAGGATCTCTTAGATTTTTCACGGTTTTGACTTTGCCTCTTGAAATGTGTATGCATAACTCACAAATTTCTCCTAGTGACAACTGAGAAACATCTCCCTTACCCATTAGATTGAGAAGATCATTCCACTCATCTCTAATGAATTTCAATAAGAGGGCTTTCAAAGTTTCCTCATCTACATAATTCATTTTTTCCCTTTTAACATTATAAGCAAATCTTTCAACAAAGTCTTCAATATTTTCATCTTCTTTTTGTATCATTTTAAGGACTTCATCCTTAATATTATGGGGCATACATTAGTCCTTATATTTTTCTAAGAATGTATTTTTCATTTGTTCCCATGTTCTTATGGATTTTATTCCTAAACTCATAAACCATTTTAATGTTGCATCTTTAAGGGTTGTAGGGAATAATTTCAACTTTTGAGCATCCTGTAGATAATCATATGATATAGACAAGACTTCAAAGACAGAGAGAAATGTTTCAGGATCTTCACTCCTTAGTCAATGAATGTTTGGAAGGATAGAGGGTGAGATACTTTTAATTGTCACAGTTATATCTTCATCGAGGTTAGGAAATCCAAAGGGTTTTAGATTTATATCTTCTCCTCTCCCTCTTCCTCTTCCTCCACCTCTTCCACCTCCCCTATTTCCTCCTCTTCCTCCTCCAATCCTAGCTTTTTCACCATTAAAATTATGTACCTCTCATTTACCTTCTTCATCCATTGTAGATTCTTCAGAACTAATATAGGGTTTTCGTTCCAAAATTGGGTTTTCATCTTCCTCTAGTTCCTCTGGTTCTTCTATCAATGGTTTGTTAAAATAGGTTTCTTCTTCCTCTTCTTTAGTAGGAACTTAAGAGCTAGAAGTTGTTCTCCAATTGAAGATGTGAAAATTACTCCTGTTGTTGGGGATATGGGATCTTCTTCTTCTATTATGGCTTATGTTGATGAATTGGGTGAATCTCTAGGTGGGATTTCAGATCTTAATGCCTGAGGGAGTTTGTGTTTTGTTGCTATGGATGGAATTCGAGTTTGTGTGGGTGGTGTGGCACTATGAGGTCATGGTGGGGTGAGTGATTTTGTTGGAATTAAACTCTTACCTCCAACTACAAATCTACCCCTAGAGTCTCTTTCCCTATGCATATCATGTTTTGATTTTTGTTGTTATTTTTATTTTATTTATCGAAATGAAAAATACTAAGACTTCTATTTACACATCCACAGCAATGGCACCGAAATTTTTGTCAATTTAATTGTCTTAAATTTTTACATGAATTATCGACCTGAGTTGGTAAACTTGTGAAGTTCAAGTGCAATATATATGCTAGAAGTGCTTTTATTAAATCAGATTATTAATGTGAATAATTGAGTTATTGAAATTTACTTCTAAGGATGTAATTTATTCCTATCTTACTCTTCAAAGAAAATGGATTTAACACATTGAATATTCCTATTCCTTTCTAATGAAATAAAAAATTCTCTTCACACTTACAAAATGAAACTTAAAGAAAACTCACACAATCTTATTAATAAAATTTAACTGATCTATTGCAAAACAAATTTAATCTCCAAAATAAAAAATTATCATCTAACATTCTAGCAATCCTTTATATAAAAACTAAAATGAAATTAACTTCTTTTCAAAATGTAAACCACACATTTACTTACTATCAATCACTCGTGTTTTGAAATGAAAATCATAAAGAAATCACAGAGGCTTTGAAATGAAATACTGTAAAATGAAACTATAAAGAAATCTATCAACTATGAAATGAAACACTCTGCAATCATAAGGAAATATATGAAAATAAATTACATTACCATTAAAATCGTTATACATCAACTTGAAAAAGGAACGATTAATGAAATATTGTTATCACTATTTGAATGAAATCAAGAATTAAAATCAATTCTAAAACGTATCAATAATTGTAACAAAAGATAAAGAAAATATATATGAATGCGTAACCTTCATTGTTTGTAGGGGCCCTCCACAAATAGACGGTCATAAAAATTCAATTGAACAGTCATCTATGCATTGGAACTTCAAAAGATTTTCTTCATCAACAAAGTAAAAACAAAGTTCTAAAACATCACTATCGCATACATAAAAATGAACCTTTTGTTCATGTTTGTTTCACGATATTTATAATAGCCTGTGTTAGTAATTGTTCGAAGCTTTTATGCCTACCTTCGCTAACATAATTCTAAATTAAGCTTCTAAAAACTATCAATATATCATTGCTAATGTTTTCTATTCAACAAAGCAAATCATGAAGTGTAGGGATTTCAGACTCTCGCTCGCCGGTTCAGCAATCACATTGACTTTGTCCTTTGACCACGCAATTGAGCAATCCTTTTGATGATTTGGTTTGGATGAATAGGAGGGAATAATTAAAGGGATCAATCTCCACTTGTTTGTATCTTTCTCCTCTTAGCTCTCACCTCTAATCCTCCTAATCCATGGATTTGGCTACAGAAACACAGATTAGCTGTAGAATCATGTGATTTCGGTAACTAATGCAAATGTTAATTCAATAATAAGGAAAATTATAAAATATGAAAGATAAGACAATTAAATACCCTACGATGTCAAAAACCTTATATTTTGATGCCTATTGAGTTGATGAAGATGGTCAAGGAAAGGAAAAATAGGTAGGGAAGAGTGTCAAAATGAAGCGATTAGGAGGCTCAATGGGGGGTTTGAGATCAACAGAGAGGAGGGGCAACATGATGGTGGTGGGAGCTAAAGCAAGAAAGGAAATAAGATCATGAAAAAGATGGGAGAAGTGATGATTTGAAATTTAGAGAACCATTAAGGATCCAATGAGGAGGAGTTCCAAATCCTACTACAAATATTCCTAAGGAGTCATTAGTGATGTGGAGACTAGGGCCATTCCATTCTAGGGAACCATTGTTTTTCTAAATCAAATTTTTCTATGACATTTTTCTTAGGGCTTAATTTTTTTGCATTGATCTAGAAGGCTGACCATATCATGATAGGAATGACACATGAATGGTATTTCCCATAGTTGATGTGTTGTTTCCAAATTGTGGAGGTAAGTTGGATTTTCAATTTCCTCAATGGACCATATTTCATATCGAATTAAATTTGGATCCATAGTAATAATTGTTTGAGCTTCAATTCTAGAGTTAGCCTAACCTTTATTAGATGACCAACTTTATTTACAATAACACACAGAAATTTTTTACCATAATATAAATGTGATCATAGGGAGAATGGCTTGTACCCTCTCTATGGGTAGGGCCTTCCATATTGGCTTGAATTTAACCACCCATAGCTTGAGAGAGACTATGGATGGCCCCCAAAATCATGAGCCCACAAAGATCTTAGAAGTGTCCTCCCATGATGGAAATAGAAAAGTTGTCTTGGATTGAGAAAGTAGGGAAATAAACTTTGGGGAGGAAACATAACCTAACCTTTTCATTGTGTATCGATCCACACAGGGAGTGCCTTTCATGTAGGGTCTTTCCAAGAAAATTTATGGATGAGGGTTTTCAAACGGATACACGAAAGGATTACCCGTTTGATATCACATCTAAAAACAATAAAGATTGACCATTTTCAAGTTTTGATGCACATAGTAGAGAGGGAAGGGGGTGAAAAAGGAGGAAAGGGGAGAGTGATAGATTAAAGAGGGTGCATGGAGGGAAGAGGAGGCATAAATATAGTGACATGGTACAAAGTGGAAGGGTATAAGTCATAGATAGAAAATGTGGAGTAATGTCATTATGTGGGGAGTAAATTCCAAATGAGCGAGGCATTGAGTTCAAGAGTTTTGATGTACAACTATTGTGAGAGAGTATGCTAGAGAAATGTGTTACCACAACCAAGGAGGGAAAGGATATTACAAAAACCATATAGTATTCATTTTGTTGATGAAAAACCAAAACATTGGGTGGGATGTCGGAGAAATTGAAAGGCTCGTCGTCCACCATGTTGAGATGAAATGTGGACATGTGAAAGGTAGTACTAACATGGCAGGAGTGTGAGTGGAAAGTAACGAGTGTGTTTAGGGCCATAATTATGGGGGAAACATCGTTGTAGGAGGGGAGAGGCCTTGGGTCTAAGCATTGTCCTATCCACAAACCTAACTCTAGGTTACATTGGATTGTACGCAACGAAGGGAATTTTAGTTTTGATATCTATTCTTATGTTTTCTGATGAAATTGAGATCTGGGTATAAGCCCAAAATCCCAAATTCTTTAAAAATCTTAATCCTGGACCTGTGGGTTATGGCCCACTCAATCTTTTCGTAAGCCTTTTAATTAATTTACCGTGGATATTCATTAAATTCTCTTCCATCCCGCTCCTCTCTCTGCTCCATTAGCAACCAGCCTCTTCATCTACTTGGGAACTCTTCTTTTTCATTCTCTTATGAAGTTTGGCCAATTCTTCTTCACCCTTGAAAGATTCGAAGGTTTTCTCTGCACTTCCATCTCCACAAAAACCCTTGTCCTCTTCTTTTCGCTGCACGTGGAAATCTTCAGTGCCACCGCCATTACGATTTCCCTCCTACCTACATCGTCGCTGAAATCCATCACCCTGTGCATGAAACAGTAAGCACGAGGTTTCCCCATAGAAAATTTGTTTGGCAGAGTTGTTATATGGCGATGAAACTGTAAAATGTTTTCTTACTATCCATCACCTCCAGAGACATTCGTCCAGCACTGAGTTATCCAGGAATGTTTTCTGATTAGTGAAATGACGATTCCAAATGGACGGCCCCTACTGATATGCCAATCATGTTCAACCTACTCAAACCGGATCTTCTCTGCGCTACAGGCTGTCTAAACAATCACATAAACAGAAACATGATATAATAGAAAACATGAAATTTGAATCGTCATCGATCCTGAAGTGATCGATGACCGATCAAACTCACAACACAGAATTTACTTAATTATAAAACGCCCATAAAGGCACACAACATACACTAAACCCAGGTTTATATATATTACACAAAATAGTTACAAAATTAAGGCATTTCAGCCTTAAAAATGAGCTCACGCTCATCTACATCTTGCTCACTCACAAATCTCCTCAGAGCACAATTTTCCCTCCAGCACAGATATCTCTTACACCCCTATCGCATTACATTGATATAGGAAGTCTTAGGAAGGATCGATCCTATCCTCCCCTGCTTTTCCTCCAACGAAATCTCTCCAAAAGCATGCATGGCTGTTAACAATTGCCTTAAATCCACTTTAATTCCACTTTTCTGCTTTAAAATAGGCTTTCCTCTGTTCTGATCCTTTGGTTCACGTTTGCTTGCTTTGTTGCTAGGTGCTCTGGCATCAGATTCCCGAGGCACAAAAATTTATGACCTCCTGGTCATATGCTTCTCCTAGTCTTCAGCAATTTTATCCACTGCATTCCTTCACTAGAATTGTTTCCATGATCGCTTGTGCGCTACAACCAACCTATGCAGTAATAGTCCCCTCTGTTACACGATACCTCACCAAGCCCTCTGCACTCGGTCTTTTGGCATCCTCTAGGTTCCTGCAAATCTTCTCACCTTTCGCTGTCGCCATCTGCACAATAGCGAGACAATAAATTCTCCATCTTTAACACAACTGTACCTCTTTCCCCTTCTGCTTGCATTCTTCTCTCAGGAATCCTTTCCCTGCTTTGATACCACCTGATGAAAATGAGATCTGGGTATAAGCCCAAAATCCCAAATTCTTTAAAAATATTGATCCTGGACCTGTGGGTTATGACCCACTCAATCTTTTCGGAAGCCTTTTAATTAATTTACCATGGATCTTCATTAAATTCTCTTCCATCCCACTCCTCTCTCTGCTCCATTAGCAACCAGCCTCTTCATCTGCTTGGGCACTCTTCTTTTTCATTCTCTTATGACGTTTTGCCAATTCTTCTTCACCCTTGAAATATTCGAAGGTTTTCTCTGCACTTCCATCTCCATGAAAACCCTCGTCCTCTTCTTTTCGCTGCACGTGGAAATCTTCAGTGCCACTGCCATTATGATTTCCCTCCTGCCTACATCGTCACTAAAATCCATCACCCTGTGCATGAAACAGTAAGCACGGGATTTCCTGGTAGCAAATTTGTTTGGCAGAGTCGTTATATGGCCATGAAACTTTAAAATGTTTTCTTACTGTCCATCACCTCCAGAGACATTCGTCGGGCACCGAGTTATCCAGGAATTTTTTCCGATTAGCGAAATGGAGATTCCAAATGGACGGCTCCTACTGATATGCCAATCATGTTCAGCCTGCTCAAACCGGATCTTCTTTGTGCTGCAGGCTGTCTAAATAATCACATAAACAGAAACATGATATAACAGAAAACATGAAATTTGAATCGTCATCGATCCTGAAGTGATCGATGACCGATCAAACTCGCAACACATAATTTACTTAATTATAAAACGGCCATAAAGGCACACAACATACACTAAACCCAGGTTTATATATATGACACAAAACAGTTACAAAAATTAAGGCATTTCAGCCTTAAAAATGAGCTCATGCTCGTCGACATCTTGCTCACTCACAAATCTCCTCACAGCACAACTTTCCCTACAACACAGATATCTCTTACACCCCTATCACATTACATTGATATAGGAAGACTTAGGAAGGATCGATCCTATCCTCCCTTGCTTTTCCTCCAACGAAAGCTCTCCAAAAGCATGCATGGTTGTTAACAACTGCTTTAAATCCACTTTAATTCAGCTTTTCTGCTTTAAAACAGTTTTTCTTCTGTTTTGATCCTTTGGTCCACGTTTGCTTGCTTTGTTTTTGGGTGCTCCAGCATCATTTTCGTATGTATCTTGTTCATTATGATAGGTTGTAGGTATTCATGTGAATGAATTTCATTGTTGAAAATCTAAAAGAATTTACATTCTCATGCAATATTAATTAGCCTAGTGATGTCATCACTATAACATTAAACACAGTATTCAACATCCCTTAAATTTTCAATTCCAATTTCATTTTGTAGGTCAAATAAGTATGCAAAATAATGATATGATAGAATATATTTAATCCACGAGCAACTCAATACACATGGTGACTGCTAATATCCATGACAATTGATGTTGATACTTTTCTAATATGTAAAAATCAGGAGATTCTAGGTTCAATAGAAAAAAAAGAATGGCATTCTTAAACCATAACACAATATCCTTCAAAACCTAAGTATCAACATTGAGAAAGACAGTCCATCCAATACAACGAGTGAGGATAGATAAAATATATTCGAAGTTTAGTTCAAAGAAGAAAAATAATTTATTAACTAAAAAATCCAATGGAAATAGAGAAGCAAAACTCTCTCCTTACCCAACTTATGATTAAGAAGAAATAAATACTTGTCATTTTTTATTAATACTTAGAGAACTCTATAGTTATGTTGGTAAAATCTATAAGATTTCTAAGATAGACTCAAAGATTTTATTATACATGAACATATTTTTGTTTGGGTGAAAATAACGTAAAGTTACAATTTTAAGATTGACTTATTACCTTGAGTAACTAAAATAATTTTAATAATTTAGTTTTGCAAACAGAAAAATTATTGAAATTGAAAAATAGTAAATATGTGTTTATTTTTAAAATAAAATTTCCAAAATTTTGAATTTAATAAAAAGTAATTATTAAAAAAATATATAGTAAGGTTAACTTTTATAAAATATAATAATTTTTTTTAATAATAATATAATCAAAGATTAAGATTTATTTGAAAATGGTTATACTTTTTTTAATTAAATTAATGAATTTGAAAAAAATATTAAATGAAAAGTGATTTTTTTGAATATGTTTGTATTGATAAACTACTAATGAATAATATTGTAAGAAGATCTATTCAATTAAAATATCTTCCCTAAATAAAATAAATCTTCCATAATTAAAATCTATAATTTATTATATACTTAACCCATATATGAATTTTTTTTATAACTAAAAGTAATAATAATATATGAATTTTTTTATAACTAAGAGTAATAATAATTTGATGGAAAAAAATTACAATTTAATAATTTTGATAACTTTCCTCATCCTGGAAACATAGTTTTACATATTTCCTCCTCGGCATTAGTTTATTTCTAGTCGGCGCTCGTGTCCACCAACAAACTTTCTCGTGAGTTGACTAGGTAGATTCCTGGAGATCGATATGTGCTTGACGGCATAGCTAACTATAAATTTATTTACAGTAGCTAAAATTTAATATTAGATAATTGCATTTTCTGATCATTTAAAACTTTTTGGTAAGTCACTAGCTCCGGATTTGACGGCGGCTTTCTCAAAATCCTTCAAGAAAATATTTAATGTAAATCTACAGTTGGCCGCAAATAAATGACAGTGATCCATAGTACTTTCTTGAACTTGGCATTTATCAATTGTTGGGAGGAGTGAAGTTTACATATATCTTCATACTAAGTTGTGAAATGACCGCCAAAACGAAAATCATACAACTGATATCAACTCCATCCGATTGCACTATTTGTCTCTACCAAATATATAGATATTCCTTTGCACTATTTATCCCTACCAAATATATAATATTCCTTTGCACTATTTATCACTTCCAAATGACGTGACACACAATCTGTTTTACTTGCCGCAGCGCTAGTATATAAAAAAAATTATGGGGATGCGACGAGCTGACGGAACAGATGCGTTACAGAAGGTTTTTTCGTTTCAATGCATTGATGATTTTTGAATAAATTTGTTACACGTGAACTGATTTTACATGAAGAGACCTTTTGCTAGTTACTATGTTCTAACCTTCGAGTTCGAATTCAATACAGCAATCAAAAATATTGATTGAGAACCGACATTTCAAACTTCATTTTCTTATCAAATTTGTGTCTTTTTCAATCTTATAACCTTTTTTTATATTTATCTTATACACAAATATAATAACTATATTTTACTTGATATCAAATTTTGTGTTTTTTTAAGTCTTCTAAGCTTATATTTATCTTATTCCTACCTCTAATAAATATATTTTACTGAACTTTTGAAAAGATCATATTTATATGCGTATTTTCAAATGAGATATCAACTTAGTCATTAGCTTTTAAATATTTATGTTTTATATAATTAATGGAAAATATATTTTACTTAGCTTTTCAAAAGACCATAATAATAGACTTCTTTCCGAATGAGAGATCACAACAGTGATTAATTTTAAGTATTTCAATTTTATGAGTAAGGGAAACGCAAATCTATGGTGGTAAGATGGCTACATGTTTATGCTGAAGACCTATTTTATATATTATTATTCTGATGGATCATTTTTTTCATTAAAATTATAGAAAATAAAATTTTACTTCTTTTATAGGAAATGAATATTAAATTTGAATATTCATTTATTAAGACTACAGAAAACAACGACAGATTCTGTACGAGAATCCCGGTGGGAGGGCAGATAATAGTTGTGAGAAGACCCAGATTTATTGGTAAAATACACTGCCATCATTGATCGATTGCGTCCAAATCTACTTCCTACCTTATTTGTTGATTAATTTTGGTCCTATGTTTGACATTGTAACGCAGGTTTGACAATTTCAGCCGACGTTTGTTCTGTACTAATAGCTAATAGTCAAGAATCGAATAGGTCATGGAGAATATCTACCATGAAAAACCATCACACTTAGAAATTTGGCCGTATCGAACGTACGTACGTAATACCGTATTTTTAAAATTACTTTATCGATACGGCCGAATCTGGTAACTATAGTTTCTGGTACAAATAAATTTTTGAATCCTTATCTTCACATCAGAGCACCCGTTGATACAGCTGACAGACGCAGGGACCGAGCGACCTCACCCAATTCTCAGATGTCGAAGTCCCGCATGTCTACCTCATTGCTTTGCAATCCCTGAAAGTGCAGAAAACCTAAACTAACCATCAGTGTTTAAGAGGCTCTAAACTCCGGGCCCCGCGCATCAGCTACGCATGAAAGAATGCATTTGATACTGACACACCAGAAATGCCATCTCATTCAATATTCAATACCCAAAACCTTATAAACGTGGATTACAATATTTAGCACACGTTAAAATTGAGATTTCTCTACAAAGCAATCGTCTTTTCTTAACATTTTAATTAAATTGATTAGTTTTAAGAGGTGTAATATAAATATGTGTTTTATGAAATGAATGTATGTTTTTTTAAGCTGTAGTAATGATCAGCCATAATAACTTAACGAAGACTATTCACAAGTGAGGAATCTCTATAACAAAGCAGAGCTAAATATTCATAGTTAATAATCTTTTTATATCTTTGTTTAAATGTATATATCTTTAATTAGTATATTAACTTTTTATACTAATAATAATAATAAGATATAATTTAGCTAATTATGAATCAAGTATTTTGATGTTTATCTTAGTTTGATGCCTATCAATATTTATTGTCTATCAATTTTTATCAACCATTTAATTGATTTTGTTAGTCTTAATTGCATTACAAATTAATATAGATTTATTTAAAATATATCTTATTCTTATTATAAATTTGTATTATGTGCTAGATTTATCAAATATTGATATTTTCAAAGATATAAAATTTTCATCCATAGATAAATAGATATTGATAGACCTAAACAAAGCTTGTTCTTAACGATTTAAGTAGCTTTTGTCAATAATGAAATAGAAATAAACTTTTAAAAAAAAGTACAAAATTTTCCATAATGCACCACTTTTAAGTGGAAGACTCTAGGGAAAAATCCTTTGCGAAAAGATTAGAAGTGTATGTAATAAAAAAATAAACATACATATATCCACTCACTCTTAGCTTACACATGCTCATCTTACCATAAGTGTTTCCTATCTAGTAAATAAGCTTTGTTACAAAACCATATCTTAATATAATAGATTATTAATACATCAATTGATTTCTTTCATAACACTAGAGGAGCATGAAGTCAAAATATTATATATTTTATTTTAATTTTATTTGGGCTGACATCTAGAAGTCTCCTAAGTGAGACCAAATAGAAGATTGAGACAATATTTTTTCTATTTTTTCTACCTCTTTACTTATAATCCTTTCCCAACATACCTTCATCATGTTTGCATTAGTTCAGCCATGATTTTTCAAAAATCTTACTTATCCCTTGGAAAAATATGTGTTAACATATCACTTGGATTATCGGGAGAGAGTATTTTTTGCTATTCCATCATCTTATCATTTAGCACTTGTTGAATCTAATGATATCTCATATGAATGTGTTTTGTCTTAGAACCATATGTTGGGTTTTTGTTAAATGAATGGTGTTGTGATTGTCACAAATGTAGTACATATTTATCTCGTTTTCTTCCCACCACTCTCCAGAAATATTGCATTGACAACATATCTTTGTAGGCTTCTGTGGAAGCTATGTATTCCATCTCTATTATAGATAGGGATATTGCATTATGCAATCTAGACACCCAAGACACTACTACACCTACAAAACTATATGAATAATAGATTAGGAATTCTAGCATCCACGTCCCCAACCATTTTTTGCATCTATATAACCCTCGAGAATAACAATATTATTATTACAAAAACATAAAAAATAATGAATATTATGCTCAAGATACCTTAAAACCCACTTTACCACTTCTCAATGTTGTATGTTTATATTTGCAAGGAACCTACTTACTACTCCCAGTAAATGTGGAATCTATGAGTAGGCACATACCCTTGCATACACCAAGCTACCAAATGTTGATGTATATGGGATTTTACCCATTTCCTTCTCCTTCATATACTTTTCGTATGGCAACCACAAAATTTTCTCCTTTCTATCATGCATGATCTTGATGCCCAATATTTGTTATGCTACACCCAAATCCTTCATTGCAAATTGACTACCCAAATCCTCCTTTTATTGATCATGTTTATATCATGTCAAATAGTTAGCATACCATCCACATGTAATAGCTGTATAATATGATTTTCTTTGCCATATCCCTTTATGTAGAAATAATGATCATGCCTAGTTTTTATAAAACCCTGATCAAACATGAAGGTAGCGAATTTTGTACTTCATTGGTGAGGTGTCATTTTCAGGCCACAAAGGTTATTCTTGAATCTACAAGCTAGGTTCTCTTTAATTTTTAATTTGAATATTTCTAGTTTCTCTCTATAAATCTCCTTCAATTCTTCATGAAGAAATGTTGCCTTTACATCTAATTGTTCACATTTCAAATATAAAGAAGCAACAATAGCAAGAACAACTGTTAACGATGGCATCATAATAAACTGTGAGAAAATTAAGTGAAGTCAATACCTTCTTTATCGGAAAAACCCTTCACCACTAAACTTTCTTTGCATATTTCCTTTTCCCTCATGCTTAATCTTGTATACATATTATTTTTTCTTTGTATATTTCCTTTTCCCTCATGCTTAATCTTTCTTACATCTTCTTTTAGACCATTTTTCCCTTTTAGAATCTTTACTAACTCCCAAGTTTTTTTTTCAAATAAGAGTTCCATTTCTTGCTCTAATAAGAGGGAGAATGAATGTGGTACCATTTTATGATTTATATGATTATTTATGTTCTAACCTGATATTTGATTCAATGACCTGCATGAAGAGGAGACAACTGCTATTGCTACATGATCATCATGTTGATACCAGATATGAGTATGATGGGAGCATCATTGATTGAGGACGCTAAAACAACTCTTCCTCCCTTGTTTGAGCTCCAGAGTGTGGAATTGAGATAGAGGGATCCTGAGGTTGGGGGAACTCTTGACAATAGGGCATCACCTCTGTCTGTTACCCATATGGTTCGAGATGTTTCTCCCCTATCTTCATAGGGCCAGAGATGTTTGTCACCTTTCTAGTCTATGTAGAGTATACCCTAGTTGGCATCATACCCATAAGTAGGGCTTGTTTGGAATACCGCTCCCCATTTGGCCATCAGGTCGAGATTGTACTAGGGTATACAACCCAAGTCAATTATTGAGCAGGTGTTCTACCACATCACTGCTTAGAGTCGTTGATGGGAAGATCGGCATGCAATAAGATTGGTTTGATATTTACTTCCCTATGCATTGTTTGGGTTAACATTGAGCTCCCCGATGTGATTCCAGTGTTGAGATGTGCTCCCATGTGTGTTTGGACATATTATTGCTCGATATGGGGTTGCAATAGTATCTCCCCCATGAGATTCAGTTTCAATATGTGCTCCCTGATGTGGTCATGGGTTAGATGAGATTCGTGATAATATGTCGTCCAATGATGATATAGATCTCAGATTTAGCTCTTTGCCAATATTCCTAGGTAGTAGCCTACTGAAAGAAATATTGGGTAGTAGCCTGATCGACAGAAGGTGGTAGACTAAGCTCCCCTCTAATTTCAAAAATATTCTTCTTTTAGATTTTAGAATATGCAGCACATGAGTAGGGAGAATCAAGAGATAAGCAGAAATAAGAAAGAGATGAATCACGATGAACATTAGTGATTCGAGATGATGAGATACTTGAGATAATACATATGATGAGAAGATAAGATATTAATCGACGGTTAGATATTGTGAGGTGGAATTCTCCCTAATTGAGAGGGAGTTTTAAAATTATGCAACTACGCTCAAATTCCACTTTGAATAGACCGTTTGATGAAGATAATAATTGCATTGAATTCCTCTTTTCGAGAGGACCAAAATTGACCTAAATATCACTCAAATCAGATAAGGGAAACTGTATTTATGAATAATATCTTTCATATCCATATTTAACAAGGTCAACCCCAAATAAAAGTGGACCCTCTTGGGAAGATATAAATACAAGTCACCTCTACCTCATTTGGACACGATAATGAAAAACTATTTTATCTTTTTTTTTGGGCTCTCACAGGTATGAGCTAAAATTGTAGGGTCTGAAGCTCGCATTTCAAATCTAGTGTTTTGGGCCACAATCACAGGCATATCACGCGATGGAACCAATCAAAGATTCTCACACAAAATATCATCTGCCTTACTAGAGCCTTCCAGTCGGATGAATAACACTCCATTCATGCGGCTAGGAATTAGGGTTCCAGGTTTCTGGTTATAGACCCAGACGCTACCATATCAGGCCTGAGAGAGCAACCAAAAGGTTATACTCGCTTGCTCACAACATTTTAGAGGGCGACTAGGCTACTCAATTCATTGACATAAGAACTTGAAGGGTGCGACCGAGACTCTGAGATAGATATGGGAAGATCCAACTACATTCACTTGGTTACATTGCTTCAGAGAGTGACCAAGCAACTATATACGCTCAGTTAACTCCTCCTGCAGGCCACTAGGACATAAAATATGAAATCTCAGTTTTCCAAAGAGTTCGCTCAGTGATCGCAGGTTGTTATAGTTGACTGTAATCAGTGACAGTTCAGTATACACTTCAGAATCAATATTTTGAGTAAAAGCTTTCTTATGTTTATTTCATGGATGTTTTAGTTGTTTTTGCTAATTGACCACATAAATGAAGATATGTATCATTGTACTCTCTTTTCATGAATCATTTGATGATAATCTATAAGAAGAAGAATTTACAAGGGTTTTCCCCATAGTGGGTTTTTCCTTGGTCTCCGACCAATCCTGGGTTATCTATGTGTGAATGTTTTTCTTCTACTATTTCTTTATGTCCCACTGCATTGGTGATGATGTTATTGTTATTTCTACATAATTGCATATGTTAATGAATAATGATGTAAATCTAAATAATGTTTTGATGTTATGGGGTGAACTTAATGTGTTAATGAAGAAATGGAATTATGAAGGAAAATAACAATATAGCCTTAAGAAAAATTAACAGTTTCAATGGACCATTAGAGGAAATTTAAACTTAAAAGTGCCCATGGAATTTTTATGTACAAAATATATAATCCACTCAAAATCCTTTAAATTTAAAACTAGATACATGTAAATATTTTGGAGGGGAAATAAAACTGTGTTTTTTAATTGTGTTTTTGGCTTATCTCCTTATAAGTTTACTCAAGCTCCAACGAGTAGCCAATTTTCATAATTCTAAGAAGATCCACATTGCAAAAAAATGAGGATACATTAACAGAACTTGTCCGACACACTTTTTCATGTATTTTAATTTTTTATCAATACAATTCTTCTTAGAAGTATGCATAATTAGTACTCATTTGATGTGGAATTTAATTTTGCATCCAACAAGTGTCCACGCCTGAAACTTGAGTAAATCTATAAGGAGATAAGCCAAAAATACAATAAAAATGTAGTTTTATTGTTTCCCTCCAAAATTCAAAACACTTATTTTATTATTTTTAACTATTATTTTATTAAACTTATATTTTATTTTACTATTTTTCCTTAAGAGGACACTATTAGGCTGAAATTTCCTCTAATGTATTTTCCCTGTGTAATTGGACCTAAAAAACCTTGTGGTAAACGCCCATATCAACTAAGTTTTAATTAAATAATACTTTGATTGACACAGCAGTTGCCACTAATTTTATTATAAGGAAGAATTCCAAAACTCAAGACCAAATATCCTCTAAGGAAAATTACCATAATACTTCAACTTATTGATAGATCAGTAATGGAACCTAATGGAATGATAGAGGATTTAATGGTATCTATTGATTCATGGTAGTATGAAAATAATCTCCTAGTTCTTCAACGACGAAATAAATTCAATGGTTATTGCCTCATTCTACAGAGACTGATGTTGCCTATAGAAGATGCCTACATGTGTTTCATGGCTACTAATATGACAATAACCAATGATAAATCGAAAAAGGAGTTCATATTTTACGCCCATGCTCATCCATTGGCTAATGAAGAATTTCCCACATGGATGGAAGTGGAATATGAATATGTTATTCACACCTCAATTTATCCCATGTTTGCACTCATGAAAGGCCTAAGTAATAAGTAAGAAGATGAAGATACTCTAATTTCCAATTTTTTACAAAATGAATGCCATGATATCATGTAAATAAATGGCTTGGATAGTGAACAACCATATCAAAATTCCACCAATCAAAGAAGAATTTATGGAGAAAAAACACATTGTTGAGTCTGATAAACATGTCACCAAAGCCATACAATTACACCCATCTAAAGTGTTAAAAAATAACAACACCTTAGTATTGTTCAAAATAAAAAATAGAGTACCATCCTAAAAAATTCATGTTGAAAAATCATGTTGCATGGTATTATAGGCATATGAATGGAATCCACCCATCCATCTATACTCAACATATTTACATCAAATAAAGTTTCTAACCCATCAGACAACCTTAGAGATGAATGGACCTTGCACTAAAGGACATTGTCAAGGAAGAATTGCAAAACAAATTAGGTGTTGGGTTCATTTTTTATATTTTTGATAATGAATGGGTCTCAGTCTTAGTTATTATCCATAGTAAGAATGATAAATGGAGAATATGTTTGTAATATAAGGATATTGAAAATTGCACTAGAAAGTATGATTCTTCATTGCACTTTATGAACTATGTTCTATATTTCCATGTAGCAAAGATGTACCTTTTAAATTTTGGATAGGTTTAGTGGATATAATTAGATACAAACTAGTCTTGATTACTGAAATGAAACTGCCTTCACCTACCATTTGGGAACCATCACCTATCAAGTCATTCCTTTTTATTTTTTCAATTCTCTTAACACATTTAAAACAGTTATACTCAACATATTCTAAGGTCTTATACATGACATTGTAAATATCTGCATAGATGAATTCACACCTTATAATAACTATTTTGAGGATTCCATTACAAATTTATTCATATTTATGAAGAAATGAATCTCTTCCCTTCCCACGTCATGAAAAACTCCATTTCCTTGTAAATGAAGTGACTGTCATGGGACATAATTTATCTTCAATAGGAGTTGTAGTGAACCCAAACAAAGAAAGTATATGTAAGTTTCCATGTCCTTAGATCACACAAT
The DNA here is from genome assembly GCA_000404065.3 of Pinus taeda. NCBI lineage: Eukaryota > Viridiplantae > Streptophyta > Pinopsida > Pinales > Pinaceae > Pinus > Pinus taeda. The sequence goes on from APFE030992690.1 coordinate 164,531, forward strand.
TATAGGTTTATCAAAAATTTTAGTAAAATTGCTTCTCCCTTGTTTTCCTAGTTGGCCAAAGACATATTATTTGTTTAATACCTCAACACCAAGAAGCCTTTGATTGTGTATAGTACAAGGTTATATCATCATGTGTCTTATAATGCCCTGGCTAGGACCTATCCATCTATATTCATAATATTGCCTCAGATAGAGAAATATGAGTGGTTCTTCATTTACAAGAGGATTCATTTCCTTATGTAATTTATTTTATCAACAAATAACTTAATAATTCATGTATGAATTATATGATGATTGAAAAGTATTTTTTCTAGTTGTTGATACTCTTTACATGTTTAAGCACCATGTTATTGGTTTCCAAGATTTCGTCAGAACTAATAATTCTACCATCAAATATCTAATGAGTAAACCTAAAATCAATAGTATATTTACTAGATGGTTTCTATTGTTACACCAATTTTATCTAAGCCATAGTTGATAAAGTAGGGAAATAAAATATTGTTGCAGATTTATTGTCAAAACTAACAATTCTTGCAAATGAAGGTATGATATAAGACCACTTTATAGATGAAAATTTATTTTCCATCTCAACACATATCCATTGGTTTCTATACAAAACAATTTTTTAACAATAGACAAGTTTCTCCCCAATTTTCCCTATAGGGAAAGATGCAAAATTGTTATGAGAAGTGCATCCTACACATGGGTTGCAAGATTCTTATTGAAATTAGGACCAACTTAGATTATGAGAATATGTGTGAAGGACTATGAGATACACGACAAATTATAATATTAGTTTCATGTGATGTGTGAAGGATGTTATGTAATAGAAGGAACAACATATAAATCCTATGGGTTAGTTACTTCAGGCCTCTGCCCTTAGGGATGTTCATATACACACGTCTCATTGTCATGAATGTTAGAGGATGGGAAATCCTACCAAAAGAAATGACATGCCACTACTTACATAGACATAACTATGTCCCTCTGATAAATGGGGCATGGTTTTTATAGGCATTATGAATTATCCTTCAAGAAAACTGAAATATATCGTCCTGTGCATTAATTACATAATTGAGTGTGATAAGGTAAATGTATGAAACGTAGCTATAGAAGAAAAGGTCTATAAGTTTCTAAGAGAATATTTTCTAATAATTTTGATTTCCAATGGAACTAAATACAAGCTAGGTTGCTTAATTAACTTGCAAATTCATTTGGAGAATCATATATCAACACCACATAAATCATAGAATTCCACTTCTTACCACCCACGGGATAAATGAGGAGTTGAAGTGATGAATAAGGAGCTATAAAAATCCTCACAAAGGCAATAAACATGATCAAGAAAGATTGGGATTATAGCATCAAGATGATAATGCAAGACCACATGGAATATAACCATATTATTTTACAATTTGGGTTATGGAGAAAAAGGCATACTACTCATTGGATTCTAGTTTTTTAATTTAATTATATCCTCACAATTGGACATGGATTTAACAAATGTATAAAAATAGAGAAGAAAATAACTCAATTTCTAGATGAATATAGGATGAAAGAACATTTACATGAAAATATTATATAGTAAACTTGATAATATTACATGATAAATGTATGAGATCTAGATATTCAAGGAAGAAGACTAAGAAGTAATATATGATTTTCTTGACGGTAGTGGATACCACCAACATACAAGGGGTGTCCCCTTTATGAAGTTACAATTATACCTCACACTTTTTCAAGTATGATCCTCGTCCAGAGTATCAGCCCAGCCACCATAACTTAATGTTCGCCTTGGTGTCAATGAATAGCATAAGAGATTATCCACATGACCTTTGAATAAACAAGTAAGATGACATTGTGATGCACTAATTGAAGTGTGTAAAAGGAGACTTTCAGAAAATGAGAAAATAATGAGTTCCCTGAAGGAAAGTAATAGTACTATCCTAGAGGAGGAACATGAAAGAAGGAAATATTCATTAATTAACCTGTAAATTAGCTCACATGATAACAACAATTGATGAAAATAAATACAACACACATTCAACAAGTTAAGCACCAAAGCCACTGAAATAGTTCAATTTCTTTATTACATAAGAATTCTGACATATATTGTGAACATCTAAAGAATATTCTTAAAACATTCATGATACATGCATGAAAGTGTGTTGGCTCAGTGAGCTTCAACATTAGTTTCAAGATCCAAGTACACAGTTACAATAGTGAGGCACTAGTTCCAGTAGTGGAACATTAAGTCATTTCTTGCCTCTCCAAAGAATAGTTTTTTTTTCTATGGCAAGTTAGAGAAGCAAATACTATCTCTCCAAAGCCTAAGCTTGCAAAATCCCTTTGCTTCAGTTATGAGGTTGCTTTTATAACAAGAAGAATGACCTTTCATATCCCATTGACTCTTAAGTTACCTTCATGACTCTTAGACTTCTATTATGACCTTTGGAATTCTAAGAAACTCTTGAACTTCTAAATGACTTTTGGACTTCTCTATATGAATTTTGGACTTATATAGAAATATTTTGTCCATATATGACTATGTGAATCTTCATATTCCCCATACGACTCTTGGACTTCCACACATTACATTTTGTCTATTTCCTTGGAAATGTACCATTACATTCCACATGATGATGTGGAAAGACACATGGACACATATAAAATATTGATGACAGTTTTACAAGTCACAACTTCCAAAATGATGTCATGGACTTCATGACAAGGTGGCAATGCCAAGCTATTCTCCTTTCTACTATGTCTTCAATCTTGATGGAATATCTAGTGAGAACTTCATCTTCATGGAAGATATGACTTTTTCTTCATCTTAACCCTCAAAATGGTCTTGAGTCTATATTGTAATCCATTGAGTCATCATGCAACGTCTTTCTTCTGTCTTGGTCCAAGAATTACTTCATGTTTCCATGATGGTTATCCTATGTGTGTCTCCTTTAAAAGTTCTTCTTTGTGATTTATCCTTGCTATCCTGTTTGAAAACTACCTCTTCATTATATTAAGGTACTCCTACCAGTGAAAATAGTCTATGAAAAAGTACAACCAGTCATAAAATCATCTATTCTATCACTACCTAGCTCAACGAATAATTTTTTTTCATAGGCCTATGGAAGTTTTGGAAGGAGGAGGCTTGATTAGGAGGGCATAGAGAAACTCATCAGTGGCTTAGTAAGGGTACACTATTAATTGTTAATATGCCATGCTCTATGAATAGGAATTCTCATTTGTCCAGCACAACAAGGAAGTTGATGGGACAATTTGGTCAGCTTGTCATTTAAGACTACACCATGTGCTAAGAAAAAAAGAGAGGAAAAATTGGAAGGTGTATTTTGACTAGTCAAAGGCTAAGGTAGGTCCTTCTTAAGCCTTGTTGCTACGCCATGCATTGGAGAAGATAGTCTTAGGCAAGTGTTCAGTGGAGAGTGTAAGGGGAAGAGGGAAGGATGAAGGCTAGAGGCTTAAGGTTGCGCTATGAACTAGTTGAAAGGAGGAGGCCTTTAGGAAAGAAACATTTGATTGGTCAAAGGCTCATTATCTCTTTATACAATGCAATTTGCTGAGAGAGACTTGTCAAGGATGAGTCTTGAGTGTAGAGAACATTGGGAGGAGGAAAGGTAACACAATGATGCTTCATTGTGAGCCATGTGTTGGGAGGAAGAGGAAACTCAAGGTCTAGGATAGTTTGACTAAACAAGGGGTCACTTTTGATTTAAAATGCAATTTTCCTTGTATGCTACCATATTTTAACTCAAATAGTGGGTTCCTGGTCTTTTGGAATGTGTTTTTTCATTGAGGGAGGTCGTAGGAAGGAAGCTCCATTTCCAAGCAGGTATTTTACTACATTGTGAGGATAGGAACATCATTATAATTCATATTTTGCCTCTACAAGAGGGTGGAAGGAGTCCATATTTTCATCTAGGAGTGTTTTTATTTCTCATACAAGGCTGAGGAGAGCAACAATTAGTGCAATGAGTGAGTATGAATGATAAGGGTTAGGTGAATTTCCTTGTAAGGTTCTTAATGTGAAGTAGACTTTAAGTGATCTTAAGGAGTAATTAGTGCACAAGTCTTGGTGAGAAATATTGCATAAGTGACACTCATCAATAGGCTAAGATAATATCCCCATAAGAGTGTTCGTGCCTTCACAACTTACACTGGGTAGGAGGACCAAGAAGAGTTTGATAATGGCTAAGTGTGGGACCAGTAGAGTAAGAGAAGGAAATGCATCCAAACATGACTTAGTCTCGGATCACACACTTTAAAAACTTAAATACAATCCAAACATAAATGAAGGACTCATGGATAGAAATCACAGCTCAAAAATACAAAAAAGTGACACGTATTTCTAAGTGTGATAGTTGAATCGACACATTACGACGCCTAGAACACAAGTAATGACAAAATTGATGACTAAGACAAAAAGGTCTCGTCAGTTGTATGAATATGTCTAGAACATATTCTAATTATATGTAGGATCATGTAATGGAGAAGATTGTACAATGACTAACTTTAGTAATGCGCGTAGGTGTGACATATGTAGGGGTGAAAATAACAAGAGAGACATATATGACAGGAGTAAACCGTGAAGATGACACTTGAAAAATGCAAATGGAATTAAAAGAGATGCATGCTAGAGTGAACATAACATGAAAATGACACTTACTGAAGTGAAAGTGAGAAAAATTGATAGTTATAAAAGTGAAAATGACACTTGGGAAAGCGAAAGTGTGCAAGAATGATCGTTGGGAAAAATCACCAAAATGAAACTTCAAACACAAACAAAGTGAAGGAATTTGTTAATTAAAGTGCACGCTGACTATCAACATGGGTTGAAAATCACCCTTGAAATATCCTGATGGGCAGTGCTATGCTTATTGAAGCTTTCATAAGGAAAGTGCACTCATAAGTTTATCAAGGATTGAGCATGTGTGAGTAAGTGAATTTAACACTTAAAACTTTAGAAGAAGACTTGAATGCTTTGTGAAAAATCAATTGACCATGAATTAACCATAGAGAGAAAAATCATAAGATCCTCATTACGCTCCAAAATTCAAATGTAAGAAAAAATTTGGAGGGCATTGATCTCAACATTAACACTTGGTGATACACTAGTATAATTCCAACTTCTATACTTAGGTTCTAGGAAGTATTGATTCTCCATGTGGATCACCTTTTCTTTCCTAATTATCTTGGTTAACATTACAATATCTCATATTCATTTCTTATATTGTAACACATCAACATAGACTTGTCATACCTCAACTGCTTCTGTTAGGAAAAAGGATAATAAGTGTACATTGATTTTAAGTAAATTTCCTGGTGTTTCTTTACTACTAGTGAGCTTGAGCAATACCCTACAAGATTCACCTCAAAGGACCACAAGCATTGCTTCACTATCAGGAGCCTAGATAGTACCTCGATGAATTTTCTTGATTCACCTCTCTACAAAGGATGTCTTTCTCTTCATCACCTATTTATTTAGTTACTAATAGAATGTTCAAAGGCACTTATTTATTTTACACGTGGAAGGGGGATCCCATGTTATTGAGAGAACAAGAGCTGGGTTCCTTGTTTGAGGGATTCGAAAGATAACCAAAGTCAATATGCTCATTTATAGTTTTTCTCCTTTCCCTTATCTATCTGATTGAGTTGATGGATTGAAACACCATTAAACACAAGGCTGAGCCAAAATGAAGATCCTAATAAAGATATGTGCTTTGTAGTTGCACCAAAGGTTTTCCTTATGGAATGAATCATATTTTCCATTCACACATCATCGAACTTAATGATATGTAAACCCAATATAGTTAAGGGGTAATAGAATAGCCAACCATGGTTGGTCGTCATAATTTCCCCTTTTAAGTTTTACCACATTGTCTTTTGAGCTAGTTAAGACCATCTTTCATGAAAAGTATTATTAAACAAATGCAAAGAAAAAGACCTAATGAAACAAGGAAATAAGGAAAAGATAAAACTAATATGTAAGGTAGCATGCACAATATAAAATAAGTAAACAAAAGAAATACAGGGACAATATGGAGAGTCAATGCAAGATACATATACATGGATACTAGAATGGAACTAGACCTACTCCTAATCTAACTAGATAAAAGGTGAGGGCTAAGTGTAATGATATTTACAATGAAGCCACCATAATTATTCTCAACCTACAAACACAAATATTTGAGAAATTAAAATAAATATATAATAATGTTTAACAAAAAAGGTAGAAGCTCAAAAGGCTTTCAGAAAACATTGAACTCCTTGCCTAAAGGAATGAATATGTTTCATATTCTCTATCTTTGAAAAACTTATAACCTCTCCCTTTCAATAATAATAGTAATCATACAACCTCCCTTGTGAAATCACCTGCATCTCTATTTTTTCTTAGAAAACATCAAGAAATATAGAGATCTATTATTAGCATAAGAGATTTTTAATTAAGATGCTTCTACTTGATCATAGATTGAATCATTAAATCCACAACAACCCTCTTGAAAATTATGAAATCCTTGAAAGGATGAACTTATAATTAATAAAATAGAATCAAGATGAGAACCTTGTAAGGGAAAATAAATAAGATCATATTCAAAAAGGTTGTCAAGACAATGAGGGCCTAACATAACCATCAGCAAAGTATGAAGTTCCTAAACATCTTGACAAGTACTTGAATATTGAGATGAAAAATCATAAGGGTCAATCAATGTAAAATAACTATTATGAGATATACTAGTGGTAAAATGACAAATTGAATGACAGTTACTAGGTCCATCATTACGATCAGATGCACCAATTAAGGTATAAGATTTATAATCAAAAGAAAACAAAGTGATATTAGTTTGAATAGCTTTACAAATGCTTTGAATACTAGAATAATTTTCCCTGTATACTGAATGTTAAAAATCATTTCCTTGTGCCTGATTACAAATTGAACCAACATCACAACCATTGAAAGAACTGAAAAGGAATGCCAATATAGAAAACAGATGAAACTAGTAGGATGTACTGGGTCAAAGAGAGGAATTTGATTCACCAAATAATTGAAGCATTCAGTAACACGCAAGACGATATTTGGTGTCAAAATGAAAATGATTAGCATCATAATATTCACAAGAAATATTAGGAGCCAGTTACTTTCAAAATTATTTGATAGGAAGGAATCCTTTGGCCAAAGGTAATATTTAAAATGATAGATTTCATAGCTTAGTCCATCCATGAAATTTATGCACTCCCAACCCGATTTTAATACAAGAGATTTGCGTGAAGATAAGTCAACTGAAACAAAATTTTCAATTTGATGGGAAACAAAATCTTAAAAGTTATAAAATCTATATTTGAAATACCAAACATATTTCAAGATGAAATTTACATCTAGTGAAACCATGCAAAAGAAATAATTTAGTGAGGAAATCCAGAGTTGGTTTAGTTTAGGGACCTTACCAAAGTCACAAGAGCGTGACAGAACCATCAATAGGAGTTGAAGTACCTCGACTTCCTGAGAAGGGCCTAAACATTCAGAGATCAAAGAATCACATTTCAAATATTGGATCAGATCAGGAATGGTTTGTGTGAAAATAAAATCATTAATTTCAATAAGACTATTACTATCCTAATGGTAGCCACCTACATAATTGATTTGATCGTAAATAAACTGATTACTCAAATAGTAAGATTTTTCTAAGGATGCATACATTGGATCAATCTCATGAGTAACCTGATAGAAGTATTTTCTTCATTCCGTACTGGAAATGATAAGTAATTGAAAAGATACTCAATTATTTCATTATCTTCTTCTTGATCATCAATAATATCATTACCCTATGTCAATTCAAAACTTTCTTCATCATATGTTGACCTTGAAGAGCATGGAGTATCTTCATCACAAGTTAATGCGCTGCAAACAATAGAGCACATGAAATAGAGAGGTGAAGGAGAAATTTCAATAAGAAAACACATTGTCTAGATTCGATTCCAAATCTGAATCTTTCAAATCAAGGTCCTTTTGAGAAATCACAAGATCAATTGGTGCACTTGTGCAATCATCATGATCTACAATAATGGGGTCATGTTGGGATGGGGTCCCTTAGGTCAGTTTAGGGGTTAAGATAACCCAAGTTTTGATACCGCTTTTGTAAAAAATGTAAAGTCTATGTGATTTGTGGATGTAGAGCATGTAGATGAATATGAATCAAAGGGGTTTTGCGCCTTCTTTTATGTAAAGTTTGAGTCATTTTTTAGATTCACCCATGGTCTGCGGACCATGGTATTATATGAAAAAGGCTATATATAGAATTGTCTTCGAGAGTCAAAGGAAGTAATTGATGAAGAAGTAGTAGAAGGAAAGGATAGAGAAGAGAAGGGGGTAAGATAAAAGAAAGGCTCTGCAGCTGAGTGTGCAAAGGCATAGGTAGAGTCCGCAGCTGAGTGCGCAGACCCTTGCAGTTGTGTGTGTAGGGTAGTTTCGAATTTGTAACCTTCAATTGAAGATCAATAAAGACAACTTCAGAAGAATTCTTGCGTATTTCTATTTGTTTTTGTTAATGCTATGTGTTATTGATGAATGATGTATTTTATAGAATATTGATTGAATGTTAAACAATTTCTTGAATAAATGTTAATGATGTATGCAATACCTGTTTAAGTACTTTCGTGAAGAGTCCTATGAATTCTTTGATGTTTACTGATAACTTAAGTAAATATGTATGAACACTGTTTTAGATATGCTCTCTGATGCATGTAAGTAAGAGAATAGACTGTTAGAGGTCCACAAGGACTAGTCGTAGACTTTTGTGAAGGTCATTTAACAGAGTTGCAACAACGAACCTTAAGAGTGTATTGGTTTGCATGAAGGAATATCTGAGGTACTAAAAGACATCACACTAGCCTCTAGATATAGAAACCTGGTTCTAGCATCCTCCCATACTGCTTCGGTTGAGATTGTAGCCTGTGATATGTACGTTGTTGCCGAAAGGGCCAGTACTGTATGGTTTTATTAGTTGGCATAGCTAACTCTGAACGTGGGCTAAGACCCCCTAAGCCAAAAAAGGGTTTCGTTTCCGGGACCTGGATCTACTTAACGAAGATGTGTGATGTTGCATGATTGGAATCTGACCAAGAAAGAAATTGAAAAGTAGTTGGATTGAAAGATTCATGTGTTTGAGGTGCAAGAAAATAGGAAACTGTACCTGAAAAGGAAGAGTGGATGAATAGGTATCCATGTACAGAGATACATGAGATCTCCTTATGCACTTTTCCCATTGAACTGTAAGAGTCGTTAGCTAAATTAATAGACAGTAAAGAAAGGTGGAAGCTCGATAGTCCTATAGTGTGGACCCTAGAATTAGTGCAGCAACTAGAAACTTCTAAAAAAAATATCAAGTGGGCTCTAGATCATTGGCTCCATCAGATTCTAGGAGGATTTGTTACAAAATTTACAGTTGATACCTTAGTCAGCTTTTGCAAAGTGGAGCAGCAATTTTTCAAAGGACCATGAAGTAAGTATTTAACAGGACTAAACAATTAGATTAAAATGTTGTTATGTGAAAAATAGGTGATGAAATTACCTTGATGTTCAGATCTACACAAAGCTGACAACTCTTTAGAAATCGCAAAGGATTAGGACCAGAGTATAGTCCATTGATTGGACCTTGTTTAAGTGATGACGAAGGGGTAGAAGGGACTCCAACGGGAAGTGGTGTTCAGTTAATCACTTAGGGTATTCCTTGAGTAAATCATCTATCCACTCCACCTCCACCTCCACCTCCACCGCATACACCTTTGCCCACACCTCCACCTCCACCACCACCATTCAACATGGCGAACACAATGAAGTTGCTTATCTTCAAAGGCATAGGGAGTGAAGATACATAGAATTTTTGGTTTGTTGTGAATGTTCTATGGAAATAGCAATAGATTACTAATGAAAATATAAATAAGGCACAATTGGTTACCGCTTTACAGGATCACATACTAACTTAGGGTATTAAATTCTGACTAAGGCGGTTTTAAACAAGGAGATTAGTAAGCCTAATTCTGACTCACAACCAGTAATTGGATTCAAGTAAATCATGATGAGGGTTGATGAGACGCCTTGGGAATTAGGTAAAAGGTTGAAATGTTAGATTTGAAGAGCTAACATGCAGCTCGCATATTATCAGCATCGTGAATGGTTTATATCTTTGCTTCTTCCCCACCTGCCCATTGATCTCTCACAATAGAATATAAGAACACATGAAGAAGCCTTGGAAATCACGATGAGGTTGCATGCATCACCTATTCAGGATGCAACCTTGGGGATACAACAGATCCACTCTGAGTTATAGAGCCTACACCTAGAATTACAGTGTTTGAAGAAAGACAAGGATAGCAAACCAGAAGTGCATGCCACAGGCATGATAAATACGACTATCCCATGTACATGAATTATATTATAGGTGGGGGACCAATTCCCCTTAAGCTAGAAGCCCTGGTAGGGATGGGCATGGGGGCTTCACTTTGGTTTTCTATTTGTCAAGTTGTTGGACAACATGTGACATATAATTGTCATTTACATAAAAAATTCATCCATACATCCCAACAGTTTCTCTATAACTTCTGAAAATCAGTGGCTGGGCCACGATGAGCACCACTATCGCAGTTATGAGCTGATGATGGAAAGAGCACCTACATACGGAATGAAAGAAGCAACTTGACCTCCAAAACATGGAACCAAAGGAGCACTAAGAGGTTATCATGGCCAAGGATGGGGTCATGGAGGAGGACCTAGTAGTTGTTGTGGTCAGATTATCTGCTACAACTGTTGACAGCCAGGCACTACATGTGAGAATGTCAGAATCAAGCATGCCTATAATGTCAATACTGCATCCAGTTTGACCATACTATAGAAGACTGTCTGCTATTGATAGCTAAAATGCAAGAGAAGAAAGTGCAACCTCAGTAGCCTAACCAGAACTTATAGATGATGGGAGATGAGCCCCACGAGGAGGATCAAAGCATGAATATAGTGCTGAGAAGTGGAATAATTACTCACGATGATAAAGGTAAACAACATGAAGAGGATGGATGGGTCTGCAAGGCCTGAGAGAAGGAAGTTGGCTTTGATCTAGGGTGTGCTAAGGAAGAACTTTGTTGAAGACCTCCACCTCAAGAAGTCGGGAGAAGGTGCAAGAAACTAGTGCATATGTAGAGGTTGATCCCTCTATGCTCACTACATTTTCATTGACCTACATAAAAAAGTTGCACAATAGCAAAGCTATGGAAGGGATGCAGAAATTAATAAACAAATGCACCAACAAAGAGAAGGTCCCTAATGGACACCAGGTAGTCAAAAAAATTGTCAAACATAATGCAAGAATAGGAAATGAGATGAGGCTAACCACACAGATAGGTGATTATGAGATGGACCAAGCCATCTTGGATCTACGGTCCGATACAAATGTATTACCGAAACAAACCTGGGAAAGAATGGGGAGACCTGCACCATAGTGGTCTCTAATTCAGCTTAGAATGGCGAAACAGTGGAAAATCATCCCCATGGGATGATTATATGGAGTAACATTTTATATGGAAGGTGTGAGCGCAATGGTTGACTTTGAGGTTATAGAAATCATTGATGACAGTAATCCATACCGTGTGCTCCTGGGAATTGACTAGGCCATTGATATGAATGGGGTCATCAATTTGAATAAGAGGACAATGTAATTTGAAAGAAAATCACTTTGGGTTGTGATACCGTTACACCCTGCAGAAGGGGCCTGCTATACTGAACCAGTCTGCAATTATGAAGAAAGTGGTGATAAAGTGGATCAAATCTACAAAATAACAACATGAGATTAGGACTAGATCAATCCGATGGCAGATGGATAGATTGCATGGGATCGGGAGAGTTCTTGTACCTTTGATTTGGACGAAGAGTTGGAGCACTAGAATAATCTCATACATGAGGTATTTACACTGCGATGCAATATGATGACGAAGTTGCAGTACTGTGTTCTGTTGGAGGTAAGCAAATTACCCTATTATGATGGTTTAACTAACGTAGATCTGTTTTGGATGAATTTGAGTGCGAAGTATTTGAGGATCACTGCTTCCAAGCATTAGAATTAGCATTGTGTGCTATGCTTACATGATGGTGGGAAACACATAAGGATACCTTTGTTGGATGGTTAGATTATAGAAGAATGATTAGGTTATAATTTGTGCATGTTAACACTAGAATGACTGAGAAATATAATGTAAGGGACAATCCACGTAATCACATAGCAAAATGGACTAAATCATGCGGAACATAACCATAGCCAGAATGGGTACACATATTCTGCCACAGTTTGGATACAATTCTCATGAACTGGTATATGGAAACGGAGCTCCGTCATGGTATGATGGAATTGGATATATTGAGGGAAGGGTTCTTATTAACCTTGAACTTTGAAGATGTCTTCGCAAGCATTGATGAAGCACTATAAGAAATTAAGGCAGTTATCTTCAGAATGACGAAGAAACCTATGGAATGGAGCTAGCCAGATTGGAGCATCGAACTGTGCCATGTGCTTGAATTCTATAATGTGATTGGAGAAAAGAAGGATGAAGATTTGAGAAAAAATAATATTCCAGAGGCATAAGGGAATCACGAAGTCAAGGGCCTGCGAATAGACAACCCAAACATCACTACATTGTTGAAGACAAAGAGAGTAAACATTGGTACTGAAGCAGAACTGAAGTTTGCGAATATTTGGGATTATTGGGAGGACGCTAACATGGATAGAGTTGTTGAGTTACTCTGTGAATACCAGGATCTATTCCCTACTAAGTTTTTTCAGATTTGAAGGGCATAGTTGGCGACTTCGGTGTTATGAAGATCACTCTGAAGCTTGACATGAAGACTATTAAACAAAGGTTGTATTGAATTATTCCTAAATACAAGGAAAAGGTTCACCAGGAGATGGATAAGATGCTAGAGGCAGGCACCATAGAACTGGTTGAAGAATCTGATTGGTTGAGCCCAATGGTGGTTTAGGAGAAGAAACAAAAGGGTGAAATAAGGATTTGCATAGATGCATGGAAGCTTAATGATGCATATCTTCATGACCCATTCCTAACACCATTCACAGATGAAGTGTTAGAGAATGTCGGAGGGTACGAGGCCTACTCCTTTACTGATGGATTTTCTGGGTATCATTAGATCAAGATCATGCCACACAATAGGAGTAAAATGGCCTTCGTGATGGAGTGGGGTTGTTTTCAATACAATAGGATGCCATTTGGACTTAAGAATGCACTTGCGATATTTTCCCATGTAGTCATAGTAGCAATCAAAGAATTTATTCATAAGTTCCTAGAAGTCTATTTTGACGACTAGAGAGTGTTTGGATTAGTAAAGCACCATGTAGCAAGGCTACACCTGATGTTGGATACGTTTCGTAGATACCAGATCATAGTGAATTTGAAAAAATGGAATATTTTGTGTTCCTTTCGATATTTTGTTGGGTCACATGGTGTGCAAGCAAGGATTGATGGCGGACCCTCCCAAGATTGTAGTAATTTTGAATCTGGAGGCCCCTACAAATGCCAAGCAATTGCACACAACACTGGGACATACGGGATTGTTGGGTTGTGTTATATTCTTTCTACATAGTTAACAGGGGGTTTGAGGGGTACCTGTAACCCCACTTTACGAGGTCCGGGGCAGTGCCCCGGAAAATTTTGGTTTTGGACCCTATGTTAGGTTGGGCGGACCCACCTATGGTTTTGTGCATGATTTTCGCACATGTTTTTTGGACACGATGGTTTTTCGGTCCATGGTATTGGATCGATGGTTTTTTGTCCATGGTATTGGACGTGATGGTTTTTCAGTCCATGGTATTGGATGCTTCGGCATGTATAAATATGTATTGTAACATTGAAAGGAACATAATGAAAAATCAAGCTGGTAGTCTCGGTTTTGAGATCCAGTGGGAAATCTCTGTGTATATGTATTTTATGTGTTATGCAGGTATGCAGGTTTCTGTAAGGAGTCAAAACCTAAGTATCAACATTGGGAAAGACATTCCATCCAATACAACCAGTGAGGATAGATAAAATATATTCGAAGTTGAGTTCAAAGAAGAAATAAATTTTTAACTAAAAAATCCAATACAAATAGAGAAGCAAAACTCTCTCCTTACCCAACTTATGATTAAGAAGAAATAAATACTTGTCATTTTTTATTAATACTTATAGAACTCTATAGTTATGTTGGAAAAATCTATAAGATTTCTAAAATGGACTCAGATTTTATTATACATGAAAATATTTTTGTTTGGGTGAAAATAACGTAAAGTTACAATTTTAAGATTGACTTATTACATTGAGTAACTAAAATAATTTTAATAATTTAGTTTTGAAAACAGAAAAATTATTGAAAAATAGTAAATATGTGTTTAATTTTAAAATAAAATTTCTAAAATTTTAATTTAATAAAATTAATTATTAAAGAATATATAATAAAGATTTAAACTTTTATAAAATCTTTATATGGTTTAAGATTTATTTTCAAAGTGCTTATTTTTTTTTTAATTAAATTAGTTAGTTTAAAAAAAAGTTAAATGAAAAAGTGTCATATAAAATAAGTTAATATTTTTTGAATATGTTGTAATGATAAATTACTAATGAATAATATTGTAACAAGATTTATTCATAAATTAAAATATCTTGAATAAAATAAAATAAATCTCTATAATTAAAAATCTTAATATATTATATATATACTTAACTCATATATCAATTTTTTTATAACTAAGAGTAATAATAATATGATGAAAAAAAATTACAATTTAATAATTTTTATAACTTTCCTCATCCTGGTGTAAATAAATTAAATTTATGAAGAATTAATACACATTCAAAACATAGTTTTACATATTTCCTCCTCGGCATTAGTTTATTTCTAGTCGGCGCTCGTGTCCACCAACAGACTTTCTCGTGAGTTCACTACGTAGATTCCTGGAGATCGATATGTGCTTGACGGCATAGCTAACTATAAATTTATTTACAGTATCTAAAATTTAATATTAGATAATTGCATTTTCTGATCATTTAAAGCTTTTTGGTAAGTCACTAGCTCCGGATTTGACCGCGGCTTTCTCAAAATCCTTCAAGAAAATATTTAATGTAAATCTACGGTTGGCCGCACACGAAAACTCAGCAGAGATTAGCTCCGAAACGGGCGGTTGAAACTGGTCCGGAAGGAATGAGAACTTCTTGCGAAAAACAGCGAAAACTATCTAATTTCCATTACTCATATAAAACATAAATTATATTATGTTCAAGAAATTGTTATCAGTGTACTGTTTAATCAACATAGCTTACTTAAATTATATTAAGTTTACTTAAACTATATTAAATATCTGTGTGCACTTAGGCGGTTCCGCTCTAGATTACCTCATCAAAACGTGAGCCAAGGGACACCCCCGCCCCTCCAAAGCCTAACAAACGTTTTTTCAGTCATTGATTTACAGAATTTTAAAATTAACTTTTAGTGTTATTTTTTAAGTTTGTTTTGTTTTTTTTAAAGGGTTTTTGTGATTTTTTTTTTAAATGGATAGAAATTTATTAAAATTTGATGGGTAATTCCTGCATAATAGAGATGCTCTAAAGTTTTTCAAAGTGTTGAATCTATATATACTTATAAACAGTAAAAAAAAATAGTTTAAATAACACAAATCAAAATTTCATCCCAAATTTTTTGACGAAATTCTAACTCCACCAAAAACTCCAAAAAAATCACCTCAAAAACAAGTCCATAAATCTTCCAATTGAAATGCCGCGTGCTCAATTGCGAGTAACTAGCTGGTAGTTAATTCTATCAATCAAGTTTGTTTTGATTATAAGAAAAACACAAAAAAATAAATAAAAATACAAGTCAAAAGCAATCATTGCGGAAAATGCACCTAAGCTAATCTACTACTTCACAATTTTAAGGTCAGGAAAATGCAAATAAATGACCTTGATCCATAGTACTTTCTTGAACTTGGCATTTATCAATTGTTGGGAGGAGTGAAGTTTACATATATCTTCATACTAAGTTGTGAAATGACCGCCAAAACGAAAATCATACAACTGATATCAACTCCATCTGATTGCACCAAATATATTGATATTCCTTTTGCACTATTTGTCTCTACCAAATATATAGATATTCCTTTGCACTATTTATCCCTACCAAATATATAATATTCCTTTGCACTATTTATCACTTCCAAATGACGTGACACACAATCTGTTTTACTTGCCGCAGCGCTAGTATATAAAAAAAATTATGGAGACGTGACGAGCTGATGGAACAGATGCGTTACAGAAGGGTTTTTCGTTTCAATGCATTGATGATTATTGAATAAATTTGTTACACGTGAACTGATTTTACATGAAGAGACCTTTTGCTAGTTACTATGTTCTAACGTTGGAGTTCGAATTCAATACAGCAATGAAAAATATTGATTGAGAACCGACATTTCAAACTTCATTTTCTTATCAAATTTGTGTCTTTTTCAATCTTATAACCTTTTTTTATATTTATCCTATACACAAATATAATAACTATATTTTACTTAATATCAAATTTTGTGTTTTTTTAAGTCTTCTAGGCTTATATTTATCTTATTCCTACCTCTAATAAATATATTTTACTTAGTTTTTCAAAAGACCATAATAATAGACTTCTTTTCGAATGAGAGATCAAAACAGTGATTAATTTTAAGTATTTCAATTTTATCAGTAAGGGAAACGCAAATCTATGGTGGTAAGA
This sequence comes from Pinus taeda, assembly GCA_000404065.3. Lineage (NCBI taxonomy): Eukaryota > Viridiplantae > Streptophyta > Pinopsida > Pinales > Pinaceae > Pinus > Pinus taeda. The sequence goes on from APFE030992690.1 coordinate 181,332, forward strand.
TGGCTACATGTTTATGCTGAAGACCTATTTTATATATTATTATTCTTATGGATCATTCTTTTCATTAAAATTATAGAAAATAAAATTTTACTTCTTTTATAGGAAATGAATATTAAATTTGAATATTCATTCATTAAGACTACAGAAAACAACGACAGATCCATTCTGTACGAGAATCCCGGTCGGAGGGTAGATAATAGTTGTGAGAAGACCCAGATTTATTGGAGCGTCCAAATCTAATTCCTACCTTATTTGTTGATTAATTTTGGTCCTATGTTTGACATTGTAACGCAGGTTTGACAATTTCAGCCGACGTTTGTTCTGTACTAATAGCTAATAGTCAAGAATCGAATAGGTCATGGAGAATATCTACCATGAAAAACCATCACACTTAGAAATTTGGCCGTATCGATCGTACGTACGTAATACCGTATTTTTAAAATTACTTTATCGATACGGCCGAATCTGGTAACTATAGTTTCTGGTACAAATAAATTTTTGAATCGTTATCTTCACATCAGAGCACCCGTTGATACAGCTGACAGACGCAGGGACCGAGCGACCTCACCCAATTCTCAGATGTCGAAGTCCCGCATGTCTACCTCATTGCTTTGCAATCCCTAAAAGTGCAGAATTTCAGAGGCTCCAAACTCAGGGCCCGGAAAGAATGCATGGGCTAACGGGCCTGCCATAGGACATTAAATGCCCTGGTACATGCAGGCTATATAACAAAATAACACACAACCTCAGTGGCTACATAAATTAAAAATAAAGGCTGTGTGTTATTTTGTTATATAGCCTGCATGTACCAGGGCATTTAATGCCCTATGGCAAGCTGGTTAGCCCTTACCGATACTGACAAACCAGAAATGCCATCTCATTCAATATTCAATACCCAAAACCTTATAAACGTGGATTACAATATTTAGCACACCTTAAAATTGAGATTTCTCTACAAAGCAATTGTTTTTTCTTAGCATTTTACTTAAATTGATTAGTTTTAAAGGGTGTAATATAAATATGTGTTTTATGAAATAAATGTATGTTTTTTAAGCATGTAGTAATGATCAGCCATGATAACTTAACCAAGACTATTCACAAGTTAGGAATGGATATATTCATAGTTAATAATCTTTTTATATCTTTGTTTAAATGTATATATTTTTAATTAGTATATTAATTTTTATACTAATAATAATAATAAGATATAATTTAGCTAATTATGAATCAAGTATTTTGATGTTTATCTTAGTTTGATGCCTATCAATATTTATTGTCTATCAATTTTTATCAACCATTTAATTGATTTTGTTAGTCTTAATTGCATTACAAATTAATATAGATTTATTTAAAATATATCTTATTCTTATTTTAAATTTGTATTATGTGCTAGATTTATCAAATATTGATATTTTCAAAGATGTAAAATTTTCATCTATAGATAAATAGATATTGATAGACCTAAACAAAGCTTGTTCTTAACTATTTAAGTGGCTTTTGTCAATAATGAAATAGAAATAAACTTAAAAAAAGAAGAAGGAAAGGACAAAATTTTCCATAATGCACCACTTTTAAGTGGAAGATTCCAGGGAAAAATCCATTGCAAAAAGATTAGAAGTGTATGTAATAAAAAAATGAACATACATATATCCACTCACTCTTAGCTTACACATGCTCATGTTACCATAAGTGTTTCCTATCTAGTAAATAAGCTTTGTTACAAAACCATATCTTAATATAATAGATTATTAATAGATCAAATTATTTCTTTTGTAACATTAGAGAAGCATGAAGTCAAAATATTATATATTTTATTTTAATTTAATTTGGGCTCACATCTAAAAATCTCCCACCTAAGACCAAATAGAAGATTGAGAGAATATTTTTTCTATTTTTTCTATCGCTTTACTTATAATCCTTTCCCAACATACCTTCATCATGTTTGCATTAGCTCAGCCATGATTTTTCAAAACTCTTACTTATCCCTTGGAAGAATATGTGTTAACATATCACTTGGATTATCAGGAGAGAGTATTTTCTATTATTCCAACATCTTATCATTTAGCACTTGTTGAATCTAATGATATCTCATATGAATGTGTTTTGTCTTAGGACCATATGTTGGGTTTTTTGTTAAATGAATGGGGTTGTGACTGTCACAAATGTATACATATTTATCTCGTTTTCTTCCCACCACTCTCAATATTGCATCGACAACATATCTTTGTAGGCTTTTGTGGAAGCTATGTATTCTATCTCTATTATAGATAGGGATATTGCATTATGCAATCTAGACACCCAAGACACTACTACACCTACAAAACTATATGAATGACAAATTAGGAATTCTAGCGTCCACATCTCCAACCATTTTTTGCATCTATATAACCCTCAAGAATAATAATATTATTATTACAAAAACATAAAAAATAATGAATATTATGCTTAAGATACCTTAAAACCCACTTTACCACTTCTCAGTGTCATATGTTGGTATTTGCAAGGAACCTACTTACTACTCCCATTAAATGTGGAATCTATGATTAGGCACATACCCTTGCATACACCAAGCTACCAAATGTCGATGTATATGGGATCTTATCCATTTCCTCCTCCTTCATATACTTTTCTTATGGCAACCAAAAAATGTTCTCCTTTCTATCATGCATGATCTTGATGCCCAATATTTGTTATGCTAGACCCAAATCCTTCATTGCAAATTGACTGCCCAAATCCTTCTTTTATTGATCATGTTTATATCATGTCAAATAGTTAGCATACCATCCACATATAATAGATGTATAATATTATTTTCTTTGCCATATCCCTTTATATAGAAATAATGATAATGTCTAGTTTTTATAAAACCCTGATAAAACATGAAGGTGGAGAATTTTGTACTCCATTGGTGAGGTGTCATTGTCACGCCAGAAAGGTTATTTTTGAATCTACAAGCTAGGTTCTCTTTAATTTTTAATTTGAATATTTCTAGCTTCTCTCTATAAATCTCCTTCAATTCTTCATGAAGAAATGTTGCCTTTACATCTAATTGTTCACATTTCAAATATAAAGAAGCAACAAAACCAAGAACAACTCTTATCGATGGCATCATAATAAACTGTGAAAAAATTAAGTAAAGTCAATCCCTTCTTTATCGGAAAAACCCTTCACCACTAAACTTTCTTTGTATATTTCCTTTTCCTTCATGCTTAATCTTGTATACATATTATTTTTTCTTTGTATATTTCCTCTTCCCTAATGCTTAATCTTGCTTACATATTATTTTAGACAATTTTTCCCTTTTAGAAACTTTACTAACTCCCAAGTTTTTTTTCAAATAAGAGTTCCATCTCTTCCTCGAATAAGAGGGAGAATGAATATAGTACCCTTTTATGATTTATATGATTACTTATGTTTTAATGTGATATTTGATTCAATAACTTGCATGAAGAGGAGATGATTGCTATTGCTACATGATCATCATGTTCATACCAAATATGAGTATGATCGCAGCATCATTGATTGAGGACACTGAAACAACTCTTCCTCCCTTGTTTGAGCTCCAGGGTGTGGAATTGAGATAGAGGGATCCTGGTTGGGGAACTCTAGACAATAGGGCATCACCTCTATCTATTACTCATATGGTTGGAGATGTTTCTCCCCTATCTTCATAGGGTCAGAGCTATTCGTCACCTTTCTAGTCTATGTAGAGTATACCCTAGTTGGCGTCATACCCATAAGCAGGGCTTGTTTGGAATATCGATCCCCTTTTGGCCACTAGGTTGAGATTGTATTTGGGGTGTACAACCAAAGTCAATTATGAAGTAGGTGTTCTACCACATGACTACGTAGAGTCATCGATGGGAAGATTGGCATGCAATAATATTGGGTTGATATTTGCTTCCCTATGCATTTTTGGGTTGAGATTGAGCTCCCCGATGTGATTCTGGGGTTGAGATGTGCTCCCATGTGTGCTTGGATATATTATTGCTTGATATGGGGTTGTAATAGTATCTCCCCTATGAGATTCAGTTTCAATATGTGCTCCCCTATGTGGTCCTGGGTTAGATGGGATCCATGATAGTATGTCATTTGATGATGATATAGATCTCATATTTAGCTCCTCGCCAATATTCCTAGGTAGTACTAGCCTACTGACAAAAACACTGGGTAGTAGCCTGATGGAAAAAAGGTGGTAGACTGAGCTCCCCTCTAATTTCAAAAATATTCTTCTTTTAGATTTGAGAATGTGTAGCACATGAGCAAGGAGAATCAATAGATAAGCATAAATAAGAAAGAGATGAATCAAGATGAACATTAGTGATTCAAGATGAGATACTTGAGATAATACATATGATGACAGGATGAGATATTGATCAACAGTTATATACTGTGAGGTGGAATTCTCCCTAATCGAGAGGGAGTGTTAAAATTATGTAACTACATTCAAATTCCACTTTGAATAGATCATTTGATGCAGATAATAATTGCATTGAATTCCTCTTTTCGAGAGGACCAAATTCACCTAAATATCACTCAAATCAGATAAGGGAAAGTGTATTTATGAATAATATCTTGCATATCCATATTTAACAAGGTCAACCCTAAAGAAAAGTGTACCCTCTTGGGAAGCTATAAATACAAGTCACCTCTACCTCATTTGGACATGATAATGAAAAGCTATTTTATCTTTGTTTTTTTTGGCTTTCACAATTATGAACTAAAATTGCAGGGTCTGAAGCTCGCATTTCAAATCTAGGGTTTTGGGCCACAATCACATGCATATCACTCGATGGAACCAATCATAGATTCTCACACAAAATATCATCTTCCTTACTAGATCCTTCCAGTCGGATGAGTAGCACTTCATCCATGCGGCTGGGAATTAGGGTTCCAGGTTTCTAGTTATGGACCCAGTTGCTTGCATACCATGCCTAAGAGAGCAACCAAAAGGTTATACTCGCTTTCTCACAACATTTTAGAGTGTGACTAGGCTACTCAATTCACTCAGATAAGAACTTGAAGGGTGTGACCAAGACTCTGAGATAGATATGGGAAGATCCAACTACATTCACTCGCTTACATTGCTTCAAAGAGTGACCAAGAAACTATATTCACTTAGTTAACTCCACCTGTAGGCCACTAGGAAATAAAATATGAAATCTCAATTTTCCCAAGAGTTCGCTCAGTGACAACAGGTTTTTGTAGTTGACCATAATCAGTGATAGTTTAGTACACACTTCAGAATCAATATTTTGAGTAAAAGATTTCCATGTTTATTTCATGGATGTTTTAGTTGTTTTTGCTAATTGGCCACATAAATGAAGATATGTATCATTATACTCTCTTTTCATGAATCATTTGATGATAATCTATAAGAAGAAGAATTTGCAAGGGTTTTCCCCATAGTGGGTTTTTCCTTGGTCTCCGACCAATCCTGGGGTCTCTATGTGTGAATGTTTTTCTTCTACTATTGCTTTATTTCCCACTGCATTGGTGATGATGTTATTGTTATTTCTACATAATTGCATATGTTGATGAATAATGATGTAAATCTAAATAATCTTTTGATGTTATGCGGTGAACTTAATGTGTTAATGAAGAAATGGAATTATAAAGGAAAATAACAATATAGCCTTAAGAAAAATTAGTAGTTTCAATGCACCATTAGAGGAAATTTCAACTTAAAAGTGCCCATGGAATTTTTATGTAAAAAATATATAATCCACTCAAAATCCTTTAAATTTAAAACTAGATACATGTAAATTTTTTGGAGGGGAAATAAAACTGCGTTTTTTAATTGTGTTTTTGGCTTATCTACTATAAGTTTACTCAAGTTCCAACGAGTAGACTTTTTTCATAATTCTAAGAAGACCCACATTGCAAAAAAATGAGGATACATTAACAAAACTTGTCTGACACGCTTTTTTAATGTATTTTAATTTTTAATCAATACAAGTGTTCTTAGAAGTATACATAATTAGTACTCATTGGATGAGGAATTTAATTTTGCATCCAACGAGTGTCCACACCTGAAACTTGAGTAAACCTATGAGGAGATAAGCCAAAAATACAATAAAAATGTAGTTTTATTGTTTCCATCCAAAATTCAAGACTCTTATTTTATTATTTTAACTATTATTTTATTAAACTTAAATTTTATTTTATTATTTTTCCTTAATAGTACACTATTAGGCTAGAATTTCCTCTAATGTATTTTCCCTGTGTAATTGGACCTAAAAAACCTTGTGGTAAATGCCCATATCAACTAAGTTTTAATTAAGTAATACTTTGATTGACACAGTAGTTGCCACTAATTTTATGATAAGGAAGAATTCCAAAACTCAAGCCCAAACATCCTCTAAGGAAAATTACAATAATACTTCAACTTATTGATACATCGGTAATGGAACCTAAGGGAATGGTAGAGGATTTAATGGTATCTATTGATTCATGGTATTATGAAAATAATTTCCTAGTTCTTCAACGATAAAATAAATTCAATGGTTATTGCCTCATTCTACAGAGACTGTTGTTGGCTATAGTAGATGCCTACATTCATTTTATGGCTAGTAATATGATGATAACCAATGATAAATCCAAAAAGGATCTCATATTTTATGCCCATGCTCATCCATTGGCTAATGAAGAATTTCCCACATGGATGGAAGTGGAATATGAATATGTTATTCACACTTCAATTTATCCCATGTGTGCACTCATGAAAGGCCTAAGTAATAACTAAGAAGATGAAGATACTCTAATTTCCAATTTTTTACAAAGTGAATAGCATGATATCATGTAAATAAATGGCTTGGATAGTGAACAACCATATCAAAATTCCACCAATAAAAGAAGAATTTATGGAAAAATACGCATTGTTGAGTCTAATAAACAAGTCACCAAAGCCATAGAATTATACCCATCTAAAGTGTTAAAAAATAACAACACCTTAGTATTGTTCAAAATAAAAAATAGAGTACCAACCTAAAAAATTCATGTTGAAAAATCATGTTGCATGGTATTATAGGGATATGAAGGGAATCCACCCATCCATCTATACTCAACATATTTACATCAAATAAAGTTTCTAACCCACCAGACAACCTTAGAGATGAATGGACCTTGCACTAAAGGACATTGTCAAGGAGGAATTGCAAAAAAACTTAGGTGTCAGGTTCATTTTTTATATTTTTGATAATGAATGGGTCTCAGTCTTAGTTACTATCCATAGGAAGAATGATAAATGGAGAATATGTTTGTAATACAAGGATATTGAAAATTGCACTAGAAAGGATGATTCTTCGTTGCAGTTTATGAACTAATTTCTAGATTTCCATGTATGGAAGATGTACCTTTTTAATTTTGGATAGGTTTAGTGGATATAACTAGATACAAACTAGTGTTTATTACCGAAATGAAACTGCCTTCACCTACCATTTCGGAACCATCACCTATAAAGTTACTCCTTTTTATTTATGCAATTCTCTTACCACATTTAAAAGAGTTATATTGAAGATATCTAAGGTCTTATACATGACATTCTAGATTCTACATAGATGAATTCACACCTTATACTAACTATTTTGAGGATTTCATTACAAATTTATTCATATTTGTGAAGAAATGAATCTCTTCCCTTCCCAGGTCATGAAAAACTCCATTTCCTTGTAAATGAAGTGATCGTCATGGGACATCATTTATCTTCAGTAGGGGTTGAAGTGAAGCCAAGAAAAGAAAGTATATGTAAGTTTCCATGTCCTTACATCATACAATTGTAGGTTGATCAAAAATTTAGTAAAATTGTTTCTCCTTTGTTTTCCTAGTTGGCCAAAGACATATTTTTTGTTTAACACCTCAACACCAAGAAGCCTTTGATTGTGTATAGTATAAGGTTACATCATCACGTGTCTTACAATGCCTTGACTATGACCTATCCATCTATATTCATAATATTGCCTCAGATAGAGAAATATGAGTGGTTCTTCATTTACAAGAGGATTCATTTCCTTATGCAATTTATTTTATCAACAAATAACTTAATAATTCATGTATGAATTAAATGATGATTGAAAAGTATTTTTTTGTAGTTGTTGATACTCTTTACATGTTTAAGCACCATGTTATTGGTTTCCAAGACTTTCTCAAAACTAATAATTCTACCATCAAATATCTAATGAGTAAACCTAAAATCAATAGTATATTTACTAGATGGTTTCTATTGTTACACCAATTTTATCTAAACCATAGTTGATAAAGTAGGGAAATAAAATATTGTTGCAGATCTATTATCAAAACTAACAATTTTTGCAAATGAAGGTATGATATAAGACCACTTTATAGATGAAAATTTATTTTCCATCTCAGCACATATCCATAATTGGTTTCTATACAAAATACTTTTTTGACAATAGACAAGTTTCTCCGCAATTTTCCCTATAGGGAAAGATGCAAAATTGTTAAGAGAAGTGCATCCTACACATGGGTTGCAATATTCTTATTCAAATTAGGACCAACTTAGATTATGAGAATATGTGTAAAGGAATATGAGATACATAACAAATTATAATATTAGCTTCATGTGATGTGTGAAGGATGCTATGTAATAGAAGGAACAACATATAAATCCTATGGGCTAGTTACTTTGGGCCTCTACCCTTAGGGATGTTCATATACACACCTTTGTGATGAATGTCAAAGGACGGGAAATCCTACAAAAGGAAATGACATGCCACTACATACATAGACACAACTATGTCCCTTTGATAAATGGGGCATAGATTTTATAGGAATTATGAATTATCCTTCAAGAAAACTGAAATATATCATCATGTGCATTAATTACATAATTGAGTGTGATAAGGTAAATGTATTAAAAGTAGCTATAGAAGAAAAGGTATATAAGTTTCTAAGAGAATATTTTCTAATAATTTTGATTTCCAATGGAACTAAATACAATCTAGGTTGCTCAATTCACTTCCAAATTCATTTAGAGAATCATATATCAACACCACATAAATTATAGAATTCCACTTCTTACCACCCACGGGATAAAGGATGAGTTGAAGTGATGAATAAGGAGCTAGAAAAATCCTCACAAAGACAATAAACATGATCAAGAAAGAGTGGGATTATAGAATCAAGATGATAATACAAGACCACATGGAATATAACCATATTATTTTACGATTTGGGTTATGGAAAAAAAGTCATACTACTCATTTGATTCTAGTGTTTTAATTTAATTATATTCTCACAATTGTACATGGATTTAACAAATGTATAAAAATAGAGAAGGAAATAACTCAATCTGTAGATGAATATAGGATGAAAGAACATTTACATGAAAATATTATATAGTAAACTTGATAAATGCAATGAGATCTAGATATTCAAGGAAGAAGACTAGGAAGTAATATATGATTCTCTTGATGGTAGCGGATGCCACCAACATACAAGGGGTCTCCCCTTTATGAAGTTACAATTAGACCTCACACTATTTCAAGTATGATCATCATCCAGAGTATCAGCCCAGCCACCATAGCTTAATGTTCGCCTTGGTGTCAATGAATAGCATAAGAGATTATCCACATAACCTTTGAATAAGCAAGTAAGTTGACATTGTGATGTATTAATTGAAGTGTGTAAAAGGAGACTTTCACAAAAGGAGAAAAGAATGAGTTCCCTGAAGGAAAGTAATAGTACTATCCTAGAGGATGAACATGAAAGAAGGAAATATTCATTGATTAAACTGTAAATTAGCTCACATGATAACAACGATTCATGAAAATAAATACAACACACATTCAACAAGTTAAGCACCAAAGCCACCGAAATAGTTCAATTTATCTATTACATAAGAATTTTCACATATATCGCAATCATCTAAAGAATATTCTTAAAACATTCATGATACATACATGAAAGTGTGTTGGCCTAATGAGCTTCGGCATTAGGTTAAAGATCTAAGTACACTGTTACAATAGTGAGGCACTAGTTCCAGTAGTGGAACATTAAGTCATTTCTTGCTGAATCTCCAAAGAGTAGTTTTTTTCCTATGGCAAGTTAGAGAAGCAAATACTATCTCTCCAAAGCCTAAGCTTGCAAAATCCCTTTGCTTGAGTTATGGGGTTTCTTTTATAACAAGAGGAATGACCTTTCATATCCCATTGACTCTTAAGTTATCCTCATGACTCTTAGACTTCTATTATGACCTTTGGAATTCTAAGCAACTCTTGAACTTCTAAATGACTTTTGGACTTCTCTATATGACTTCTGGACTTATATACAAATATTTTGTCCATATATGACTATGTGACTCTTCATATTCCCCATATGACTCTTGGACTTCCACACATTACATTTTATCTATTTCCTTGGAAATGTACCATTACATTCCACATGATGATGTGGAAAGGCACATGGACACATATAAAATATTGATGACAGTTTTACAAGTCACAACTTCCAAAATGATGTCATGGACTTCATGAAAAGGTGGTAATGCCAAGCTATTCTCCTTCTACTATATCTTCAATATTGATGGAATACTTGGTGAGTACTTCATCTTCATGGAAGATATGAATTTTTCTTCATCTTAATCCTCCAAATGGTCTTGAGTCAATATTGTAATCCATTGAGTAATCATGCAGTGTCTTTCTTCTGTCTTGGTCCAAGAATTACTTCATGTTTCCATGATAGTTATCCTATGTGTGTATCCTTTCAAAGTTATTCTTTGTGATTTATCCTTGCTATCTTGTTTGAAAATTAACTCTTCATTATATGAAGGTACTCCTGCCAATGAAAATAGTCCATGAAAAAGCACAACCAGCCATAAAATCATCTATTCTATCACTAACTAGCTCAATGAATAATTTTTTTCAAAGGCCTATGGAAGTTTTGGAAAGAGGAGGCTTGATTCGGCCATAGAGAAACTCATAAGTGGCTTAGGAACGGTACACTACTAATTGTTACTATGCCATGCTCTATGAATAGGAGCTCTCACTCGTCCAGCGCGATAGGGAAATTGATGGGACAATTTGGTCAGCTTGTCGTTTAAGGCTACAACATGTGCTAAGAAAAAAAGAGAGGAAGAATTGGAAGGTTTATTTTGACTGGTCAAAGGCTAAGATAGGTCCTTCTTAAGCCTCATTGCTACACCATGCCCTAGAGAACATAGTCTTAGGTAAGTGTTTAGTGCATAGTGTAAGGGGAAGAGGGAAGGATGAAGGTTAGAGGCTTAAGGTTGCGCTATGAACTAGTTGAAAGGAAGAGGCCTTTAGGAAAGAAACATTTGATTGGTCGAAGGCTTATTATCTCATTATACAATGCAATTTGCTAAGAGAGACTTGTCAAGGATGAGTCTTGAATACAGAGAACATTGCAAAGAGGCAAGGGGACACCATGATGCTTCATTGTGTGCGATGTGTTGGGAGGAAGAGGAAACTCAAGGTCTAGCACAATTTGGCTAAAGAAGGGGTCACTTTTGATTTAAAATGTAGTTTCCTTGTAGGCTACCATATTTTAACTTAAATAGTGGGTTCTTGGTCTTTTGGAATGTGTTTTTTCATTGAGGAAGGTCATAGGAAGGAAGCCACATTTCCAAGGAGGTCTTTTACTACATTGTGAGGATAGGAAAATCATTATAATTCATGTTTTACCTCTACAAGAGGGTGGAAGGAGTCCATATTTTCATCTAGGAGTACTGTTATTTCTCATGCAAGGCTGAGGAGATCAAAAATTAGTGCAATGAGTGAGTATGAACGATAAGGGTTAGGTGAATTTCCTTACAAGGTTCTTAATGTGAAGTAGATTTTAGATGATCTTAAGGAGGACTTAGTGCACAAGTATTGGTGAGAAATATTGCATAAGTGACACTCATCAATAGGCTAAGATAATATCCGCATAAGAGGGTTTGTGCCTTCACAACTTACACTAGGTAGCAGGACTAAGAAGAGTTCGATAATGGCTAAGTGGTGACTAGTAGAGTAAGAGAAGGAAATGCATCCAAACATGAGCTAGTCTCAGACCACACACCTGAAAAACTTAAATACAATCCAAACATAAATAAAGGACTTATGGATAGAAATAACACCTAAAAAAGACAACAAAGTGACACATATTTCTAAGTGTCATAGTTGAATCGACACATTACGACACCTACAACACAAGTTATGAAAAAAGTGATGACTAAGACAGAAAGGTCTCGTCAGTTATATGATATGTCTAGAACATATTCTAATTATATGTAGGATCATGTAATGGAGAAGATTGTACCATAACTAACTTTAGCGACGCGCGTAGGTGTGACATATGTAGGGGTGAAAATAACAAGAGAGACATATTGATAGGAGTAAACCGTGAAGACGACACTTGAAAAATGCAAATGCAATTAAAAGAGATGCGTTCTAGAGTGAACATAACATGAAAATGACACTTACTGAAGTGAAAGTGAGAAAAGGTGATAGTTATAAAAGTGAAAATGACACTTGTGAAAGCGAAAGTGTGCAATAATGATCGTTGGGAAAAATCACCAAAATCAAACTTCAAACACAACCAAAGTGAAGGAATTTGTGAATTAAAGTGCACGCTGACTATGAACATGGGTTGAACATCACCCTTGAACTATCCTCATGGGCAATGCTATGCTTATTAAAGCTTTCATAAGGAAAGTGTGCTCATAATTTTCTGAAGGATTGAGCATGTGTGAGTAAGTGAATTTAACAATTAAAACTTTAGAAGAAGACTTGAATGCTTTGTGAAAAATCAATTGACCATGAATTAACCATAGAGAGAAAAATTGTAAGATCCTCATTAGGCTCCAAAATTCAAATGTAAGAAAAAATTTGGAGGGCATTGATCTCAACGTTAACACTTGGTGATACACTAGTATAATTCCAACTTCTATACTTAGGTTCTAGGAAGTATTGATTCTCAAGAAGTATTGATTCTCCATGTGGATCACTTTTTCTTTCCTAATTATCCTGTTTAACATTACATTATCTCATATTCCTTTCTTATATTGTAACACATCAACATAGACTAGTCATACCTCAATTGTTTCTGTTAGGAAAAAGGATAATAAGTACACATTGATTTTAAGCATATTTCCTAGTGTTTCTCTACTACTAGTGAGCTTGAGAAATACCCCATGGGATTCTCCTCAAAGGACCACAAGCATTGCTTCACTATCAGGAGCCTAGATAGTACTATGATGAATTTTCTTGATTCACCTCTCTACAGAGGATGTCTTTGTCTTCATCACCTATTTATTTAGTTACTAATAGAATGTTCAAAGGAACTTATTTATTTTACACGTGGAAGAGGGATCCCATCTTATTGAGAGAAAAAGAGCTTGGTTCGTTGTTTGAGGGATTTGAAAGATAACCAAAGTCAATATACTCATTTATAGTTTTTCTCCTTTCCCTTATCTACCCGACTGAGTCAATGGATTGAAACACCATTAAACACAAGGCTGAGCCAAAATGAAGATCCTAATAAAGATATGTGCTTTGTAGTTACACCAAAGGTTTTCCTTATGGAATGAATCATATTTTCCATTCAAACATCATCGAATTTAAAGATATGTAAAACCCAATATAGTTAAGGGGTAATAGAATAGCCAAGCATGGTTTGTCGTCATAATTTCCCCTTTTAAATTTTACCACATTGTCTTTTGAGCTAGTCAAGAGCATCTTTCATGCAAAGTATTATTAAAAAAATGCAAAGAAAAAGACCTAATGAAACAAGGAAATAAGGAAAAAATACAACTAATATGTAAGGTAGCATGCATAATAGAAAATAAGAAAACAAAACAAATATAGAGACTATGTGCAGAGTCAATCCAAGATACATATACATGGATACTAGAATGGAACTAGACCTACTCCTAAGCTAGCTCGATAAAAGGTGAGGGCTAAGTGTAATGATATTTCTAATGAAGGCATCATAATTGGTCTCAACCTACAAACACAAAGGTTTGAGAAATTAAAAGAAATATATAATAATGTTTAACAAAAGGGGTAGAAGCTCAAAAAGCTTTCACAAAACATTGAAGTCCTTGCTTAAAGGAAGGAATATGTGTCATATTATCTATCTTTGAAAAAATTATAACCTCTCCCTTTCAATAATAATAGTAATCATACAACCTCTAAAACTCCTTGTGAAATCACCTACATCTCTATTTTTTCTTAGAAAACATCAAGAAATATACAGATTTGTTATTAGCATAAGAGCTTGTTAATTAAGATGCTTCTACCTGATCATAGATTGAATCATTAAATCCATAACAACCCTCTTGAAAATTATGAAATCCTTGAAAGGATGAACTTCTAATTAATAACACAGAATCAAGATGAGAATCTTGTAAGGGAAAATAAATAAGATCATATTCAAAAAGGTTGTCAAAACAATGAGGGCCTAACATAACCATAAGTAAAGTATGAAGTGCCTAAAGATCTTGACAAGTACTTGAATATTGAGATGAAAAATCATAAGGGTTAATCAATGTAAAATAACTATTATGATATATACTAGTGGTAAAATGACAAATTGAATGACAGTTACTAGGGCCATCATTACGATCAGATGCACCAATTAAGGTATAAAATTTATAATCAAAAGAAAAGAAAGAGATATTAGCTTGAATAGCTTTACAAATGCTTTGAATACTAGAATAATTTTCCCTGTATACTGAATGTTAAAAATCATTTCCTTGTGCTTGGTTACAAATTGAACCAACATCACGACCATTGAAAGAAACGAAAAGGAATGCCAGTATAGAAAACACATGAAACTAGTAGGATGTAATGGGTCAAAGAGAGGAATTTGATTCACCAAATAATTGAAGCATTCAGTAACACACAAGAGGATATTTGGTGTCAAAATGAAAATGATTAGCATCATAATATTCACAAGAAATATTAGGAGCTAGTTACTTTCAAAATTATTTGATAGGAAGGAATCCTTTGGCCAAAGGTAATATTTAAAATGAATGATTTCATAGCTCAGTCCATCCATGAAATGTATGCACTCCCAACCCGATTTTAAATCAAGAGATTTGCATGAAGGTAAGTCAACTGAAACAAAATTTCCAATTTGGTGGGAAAAAAAATCTTGAAAGTTAGAAAATCTATATCTGAAATACCAAACATATTTCAAGAGGAAATTTACATCTAGTGAAACCATGCAAAAGAAATAATTTAGTGAGGAAATCCAGAGTTGGTTTAGTTTAGGGACCTTACCAAAGTCATAATAACCTAACATAACCATCAATGGAGGTTGAAGTACCTTGACTTCTTGAGAAGGCCCTGAACTTTCCGAGATCAAAGAATCACATTTCAAATATTGGATTAGATCAGGAATGGTGTGTGGGAAAATAAAATCATTAATTTCAATAAGACTATTACTATCCTAATGGTAGCCACCTACATAATTGAATTAATCAGAAATAAACTGATTACTCAAATAGTAATATTTTTCTAAGGACGGATACATTAGATCAATCTTATGAGTAACCTCATAGAAGTATTTTCTTCATTCGATACTGGAAATGATAAGGAATTGAAAAGATACTCAATTTTTTCATTATCTTCTTCTTGATCATCAATAATATCATTACCTTATGCCAATTCTAAACTCTCTTCATCATATGTTGACCTCCGAGAGCATGGAGTATCTTCATCACAAGTTAATGCGTTGCAAACAATAGAGCACATGAGATAGTGAGGTGAAGGAGAAATTTCAATAAGAAAACACATTTTCTAGATTTGATTCAGATCTGAATCTTTCAAATCAAGGTCCTTTTGAGAAATCAAAAGACCAATGGGTGCACTTGTGCAATCATCATGATCTACAATAATGGGGTCATGTTGGGATGGGGTCCCTTGGGTCAGCTTTGGGGTTAAGATAACCCAAGTTTTGATACAACTTTTGTAAATACTGTAAAGTCTATGTGATTTGTGGATGCAAAGAATGTATATGAATAGGAATCAAACGGGTTTAGCCCCTTGTTTTATGTAAAGTTTGAGTCATTTTTAGATTCACCCATGGTCCGCGGACCATGGTATTGTATGAAAAAGGCTATATGTAGATTTGTCTTAGAGAGTCAAAGGAAGTAATTGATGAAGAAGTAGTAGAAGGAAGGGATAGAGAAGAGAAGGGGGTAAGATAGAAGAAAGGCTCTATAGCTGAGTGCGCAAATGCCTAGGTAGAGTCTGCAGCTGAGTTCGCGGACCCCTACAGTTGTATGTGTAGGGTAGTTTCGAGTTCGTAACCTTCAATTAAAGATAAATAAATACATCTTCTGAAGAATTATTGAGTATTTCTATTTATTTTTGTTAATGCTATATGTTGTCGATGAATGATGTGTTTTTATGGAATACTGATTGAATGCTACACAATTCTCTTCAATAAATGTTAATAATGTATGCAATACCTATTTAACTACTTTCGTGAAGGCCCCTATGAATTCTTTGATGTTTACTGATAACTTAAGTAAATATGTATGAACACTATTCTAGATCTGGTCTTTGATACATGTAAGTAAGAGAATAGACTGTTAGAGGTTCACAAGGACTAGTCATAGACTTTTGTGAAGGTCATTTAATAGACTTGCAACAACAAACCCTAAGAGTGTATCAGTTTGCATGAAGGAATATCTGAGGTGCTAAAAGACATCACACTAGCCTCTAGATGTAGAAACTTGGTTCCAACATCCTCCCATACTACTTCTGTTTAGATTGTAGCATGTGCTACGTGGGTTGTTGCCGAAAGGGCCAGTAGTGTACGATTTTATTGGTTGGCACAGCTAACTCTGAACTTGGGCTAGGAACCCCTAAGCCAAAACATGGTTCTGTTTTTGGGACCTAGATCTAATTCACCAAGATGTGTGATGTTTCATCATTGGAATTTGACCAAGAAAGAAATTGAAAAGTAGTTGGATCGAAAGATTCACGAGTTCGGAGTGAAAGAAAATAGGAATCTGCGCCTGAAAAGGAAGAGTGGCTGAATAGTTATATGTGTACAGAGATACATGAGATATTCTTATGAATTTTTCCCATTGCACTGTATGAGTGGTTAGCTAAATTAAGAGACAGTAAAGGAATGTGGAAGCTTGATAGTCCTATAGTGTGGACCCTAGAATTATTGCGACCGCTAGAAACTTCTAAAAAAAATTATCATGTGGGCTCTCGATCATTGGCTCCATCAGATTCTAGGAGGATTTGTTACAAAATTTAAAGTTGATACCTCAGTCAACTTTTGCGAAGTGGACAAAAGAGTTTCCAAAGAACCATGAGGTGAGTATTTAAGAGGACTAAACACTTGGATTAAAATGTTGTTATGTGAAAAACATTACCCTGATGTTCAGATCTATGGGAAGCTAACGACTCTTTAGAAATCACAAAGGATTAAGACCAGAGTATAGTCCACTGATTGGACCTCCTTTAAGTGATGACGAAGGGGTAGAAGGGACTCAAATGGCAAGTGGTGTTCAGTTAATCACTTAGGGTATTCCTCGACTAAATCATCTATCCACTCCACCTCCACCTCCACCTCCACCGCATACACCTTTGCCCACACCTCCACCTCCACCACCACCATTCAACATGGCGAACACGATGAATTTGTTGATCTTTAAAGGCATAGGGAGTGAATATACATAGAATTTTTTATTTGTTGTGAATGTTCTATGGAAAAAGCAATAGATTACTAATGAAAATATAAAGAAGGCACAATTGGTTACCGCTTTGCGAGATCTCGTTCTAATTTGGGGTATTAAATTCTGACTAAGGCGGCTTTAATCAAGGAGTTTAGTAAGCCTAATTTTGACTCACAACCAGTAATTGGATTCAGGTAAATCATGATGAGGGTTGATGAGACACCTTGGGAATTATGTCAGAGGTTGAAATGTCAGATTTGAGGAGCTAACATGTAGCTCGCATATTGTTAGCATCGTGTATGGTTTATAGCTTTGCTTCTTCCCCATCTGAGAATTGATCTATCACAATAGAAGATAAGAACACAGAAACAAGCCTTGGAAATCACGATGAGGTTGCATGCATCACCTATTTAGGATGCAACCTTGGGAGTACAATAGATCCACTCTCAGTTACAGAGCCTACACCTAGAATTACAGAATTTGAAGAAAGACAAGGATACTAAACTAGAAGTGCATGCAAAAGTCTAGTGTTTGATGTGCAAGAGCCACGGACATGATAAATACCACTATCCCATGTACACAAATTATATTACAGGTGGGGGACCAATTCCCCTGAAGCCAGAAGGCCCAGCAGGGATGGTCATGGGGGCTTCACTTTGGTTTTATATTTGTCAAGTTGTTGGACAACATGTGATATATAATTGTCATTTACATAAAAATTCATCCATGCATCCCAATAGTTTTTCTATAACTTCTGCAAATTAGTGGCTGGACCACGATGAGTGCCACTATCACAGTTATGAGCTGATGATGGAAAGAACACCTACATACCGAATGCAAGAAGAAACTTGGCCTCTAGAACACGACGTCGGAGGAGCACCAAGAGGTTATCCTGGCCAAGGACGAGGTCATGGACAAGGACCTGGTAGAGGTTGTGGTCAGATTATCTACTACAACTGTTGACAGCTGGCACTACACATGAGACTGTCAAAATCAAACATGCCTATCATGTCAATACTACATCTAGTTTAACCATACTATAGAAGAGTGTCTGGTCTTGATAGCTAAAATGCAAGGGAAGAAAGCACAGCCTTAGTAGCCTAACTAGAACTTATAGATGATGTGAGATGAGCCCCACAAGGAGGATCAAAGCATGAATATAGTGTTCAGAAGTGGAATAATGACTCACGATGATGAAGGTAAACAACATGAATAGGAAGGATGGGTCCACAAGGCTCAAGATAAGGAAGTTGGATTTGATCTAGAGCGTGCTAAGGAAACATTTATGGAAACTAGGAAGAGCTTTGCTGAGACCTCCACCTCAAGAAGTTAGGACAAGGTGCAAGAAACTAGTGCATTTGTACAGGTTGATCCCTCTATGCTCAATACGTTTTTGGTGACCTACATAAAAAGGTTGCACAACAGCAAAGCTATGGAAGGGCTACATAAATTAATAAACAAATGTGCCAGCAAAGAGAAGGTCCCTAATGGACATCAGGCAGTCAAAAAAATTGTCAAACATAATGCAGGAATAGGGCACGAGATGAGGCTAACCACACAGATAGGTGATTATGAGATGGACCAGGTCATCTTGGATCTAAGGTCCGATGCAAATGTATTACCGAAACAAACCTGGGAAAGAATGGGGAGACCTGCACTGCAGTGGTCTCTAATTCAGCTCAAAATGGTGAACCAGTAGAAAATCATCCCCGTGGGATGATTATATGGAGTAACATTTTATATGGAAGGTGTAAGCGCGATGGTTGACTTTGAGGTTATAGAAATCGTTGATGACAGTAATCCATACTGTGTGCTCCTGGGAATTGACTAGACCATTGATATGAATGGGGTCATCAATTTGAATAAGAGGACAATGTCATTTGAAAGAAAATCACTTTGGTTTGTGATACCATTGGACCCTGTAAAAGTGGCCTGCTATACTAAACTAGTTCACAATTATGAAGAAAGTGGTGATGAACTAGATCAAATCTACAAAATAACAACATGAGATTAGGACTAGATCAATCTGACGATAGATGGATAGATCGCATGAGATCGGGAGAGTTCCTGTACCTCTGACTTGGATGAAGAGTTGGAGCAATAGAATAATCTCATACATGAGGTATCTACACTGCGATGCAATATGATGATGAAGTAGCAGCACTGTGTTCTGTTGGATGTAAGGAAACTACCCTATTATGATGGTTTAACTAATGTAGATCTGTTTTGGATGAATTTGAGTGTGAAGTATTTGAGGATCACTGATTCCAAGCATTAGAATTAGCATTGTGTGCTACTCTTACATAATGGTGGAAAACGCATAAGGATATCTTTGTTGGACGGTGAGATTACAGAAGAATGATTAGGTTGCAATTTGGGCATGTTAACACTAGAATGACTAGCAAATATAATGGAAGGGACAATCCACATGATCACCTAGAAAAATGGACTAAATCACATGGAACATAACCACAGCCAGAGTGGGTACACATATTCTGCCACGCTTTGGATACAATTCTCATGGCCTAGTATATGGAAATGGAGCTCCGCCATGGCACGATGGAATTGGATATATTGAGGGAATGGTTCTTATTAACCTTCAACTTTGAAGATTTCTTCGCAAGCATCGATGAAGTGCTATAAGCAATTAACGCGATTATCTTCAGAATGACGAAGGAACCTATGGAATGGAGGTAGCCAGATTGGAGCACCCAATTGTGTCATGTGCTTCAACTCTATAATGTGATTGTAGAAAAGGAGGATGAACATTTAAGAAACAGTAATATTCCAGAGGTAGAAGGGCATCATGAAGTCAAAAGCCCACGAATAGACAACCCAAACATCACTGCACTATTGAAGACAAAGAGAGTAAACATTGGTACTAAAGCAGAATCAAAGTTTTTGAATATTTGGGATTATTGGGGGGACACTATTGTGGATAAAGTTGTTGAGTTACTCTGCGAATACCAGGATCTCTTCCCTACTAAGTTTTTTCATATTTGAAGGGCATAGTTGGCGATTTCGGTGTTATGAAGATCACCCTCAAGCTCGACATGAAGACTATTAAACAAAGGTTGTATTGACTTATTCCTGAATACAAGGAAAAGGTTCACCAAGAGATGGATAAGATGTTGGAGGCAGGCATCATAGAACTAGTTGAAGAATCTGATTGGTTGAGCCCAATGGTCGTATAGGAGAAGAAACAGAAAGGTGAAATAAGGATTTGCATAGATGCATGGAAGCTTAATGATGCATTTGTTCACGACCCATTCCCAACACCATTCACAAATGAAGTGTGAGACAATGTCAGAGGGCAGGAGGCCTACTCATTTACTGATGGAATTTTTGGGTATCATTAGATCAAGATCATGCCAGACGATAGGAATAAAATGGCCTTCGTGATAGAGTGGGGTTGTTTTCAATACACCATGATGTCGTTTTGAATTAAGAATGCGCTTGCGATATTTTCCCACGTAGTCATAGTAGCATTCAAAGAATTAATTCATAAGTTCTTGTAAGTCTACTTTGATGACTAGACAGTGGTTGGATTAGTAAAGCACCCTATAGCAAGGTTGAGCCTGATGTTGGATACGTTTCGTAGATACTAGATCGTAGTGAATTTGAAAAAATGGCATATTTTGTGTTCCTTTTGATTTCTTGTTGGGTCACATGGTGTGCAAGCAAGGAATGATGGTCGACTCTCCCAAGATTGCAGTAATTGTGAACTTGGAGGCCCTTGTGAATGCCAAGCAATTGCACACAACACTGGGACATACAGGATATTATAGAAAATTTATCGAATCTTATGCTCAAATATTGTGCCTATGGAGAAACTTCTAAAGAAGGACACAACATTCTTTTGAAACGAATAATGGTAGTGCAACTTAAATGCATTGAAAGAAAAGATGGTCACTATGTTGATCTTGGTATTCCCTAATTGGAAAGAGGAGTTCACATATATGTGGATGCCTCTTGCATTGCGTTGGGTGTAGTGGTAATGTACGCCAGTGAGGTAGAAATGGACCATCCCATAGCCTTCACCAGTAGGAACTTATCGAAGGCTAAGAAGAATTATTCAACTAAGTCTGAAGGATTGGCTATGTTGTATAAGTTGCAAAAATTTAGGCATTATCTGTTAGGAGGGCATTTCAAGATGTCACGGATCATTATGCCTTGCAATACCTTTTCAATAAGTTTGTGTTAGGGGGGATGATCTAGAGATGGTTGCTATTATTTCAAGAGTATGACTTTGAAGTCATTTTGAAGTGAGGGAGGCTAAATGCAAGACCTGACTATTTTTCATGGATCGAAACAAGAGAAGAGAATAATAAATTGGAGGAAGGGTTGCAAGATGTGTAGCTCTTTGTAGTACGTGTATCAGATGATCATTTTTCCAATATTATCCACTTCTCGAAATATTGCGAATATATGTGCCAAACTCTGAGCAGGATAACGTTCTCATTGAAGCTCATGTGGGAGTTGCAGGAGGTCATTATGAAAGTAAGGAAACTACATAGAAGATTTTACATGGGGGTCTATGATGGGAAACGTTGCACAAGGATTCCAAGGCGTATTGTAAGACATGCGATGCATGTCAAAGAACTGGCAGACCATCACGGAGAGGTGAGTTTCCACTACATCCTCAAGTGTCTTTGCAATTATTTTAGAAGTGGGAAATTGATTTTGTTTGGCCAATTCAGCCCCTCGAAAGAAAACGGGGGTGCACTATATGATTACCACGACAAAATTTCTAACCAGATGGGTGGAACCACAACTAGTTAAGGATTGTATAAGGGATATGACAGAAAAATACTTATTTGAGTATATCCTAACCAGATTCAACTGCATAAAAGTGTTGATGACTGATAGCAGTACACACTTTCTGAACAAGATGATCAATGCATTGAATGAAGAATTACAAGTAAACCATCAGAAGAGTATGTCATATCATCCACAGGAAAATGGGACTATTGAAGCCTTCAATAAGATTTTACAGAACGTGTTGACAAAGATCTACAACACACAATAAAATGACTAGGATGTGCATGTACCCATAGTGCTATGGGATTATAAGACTACTTGTGAGAAGCTGACAGGTAAAACACCATTCAGATTAGTATATGTCGTCGAAGATGTAACGTTGATGGAGTATATTATGCCTAGTTCAGGAATAGTAGCCCTGACAGATATTTTGGATCGTGAGGCATTGGAGGAACAACTCGCACAACTGATGGAGCTTGAAGAGGATTGACTTTTAGGAGGATTCCTTCAACAAATATAGAAGGAACATGAAAAATCATGCGATGATCGCCATATCAAGTGTCACACATTCTAGGTAAATAACCCTGTCCTCTTATATGATAGTAAATTCACTAAATTTACAGGTAAATTCCAAATGCGTTTGTTAGGACCATATATTGTCAACGAAATTACAAATGGAGGTGCAGTTGAGCTCGCAAAGCTGAATGGTGAACCCTTCCTAGGAAGAGAGAATGGGATCAGGCTCAAATTATATACACAAGATCCTGGTCAATGACTATACGAAAGCAAGATAGTCTTAGTGCCTGAGGTAGTTGCAAGGGAGAGTGGCACTATAAACTACATTGTCAGGTTTGAAGCACAATAGAGCGATCTGGCTATGAGAACAGTGATGGAGATGAAATCGAGGAAGCTATGCTAATGAATTTGCGCCATGGGGGAAGGTACTACAAAACACAACATGGAAGTGACTGGTGGAGTTAATGTTCATGACTTGACAGCCAAAAGGCAATTAAGAGGAGCAGGGTGGCGACATTTAAGGAAAAAATCTTTGAAGATCTGCTGCCAAAACAAAATTTATTGCTAGAAATTAGGGGGAACAATCAGATTTGAATTCAAAACCCCCTATAAAGTACGCATGTTGTTCCAACATAGAACATTTTTCACTCTTAGAATTGTTAGTGAATTTTGTTTTCTGTTGCCTATGAGCTGAGCATTTTGGGAGGATTTCTTTGTGAGCCATACATTTGCTGAGTTTCCTACAATAAACCAGAAGTTTATTCTTGATAAAATATCTACACCAAGTCCTGCTAAAACTCTGAGTAATGGTGATGTTTCTTCTCAAACTATTGCTCGAGAAGTTGTAAATATGGAAGCTCTGGCTCCTGTGCCTACAACCCTGAGGTCACCAAAGCTGAAGCCTACCCATAACAGAGAAACCCAACCAGCTAAATCAAAACAATTTGTGAAGGGAAAGTAGAACAAGCCAATTCTGGAGAAAGTAGTATGGGAGGTGTAAGAAGCCTAGTGAACAGATAAGAAAAGCATAGATAAGCAACCGAAGAGAGTAGTGGACCTAGAGGTGGAAGAAGACCAGGGAACATAAGATGTTGATGCTGAAGGAGAGGAACACATAGCAAGGATACCTTAGTATATCCCTCCGTGGAATGGAAAAGTGAAGGTCATGAATGACCTGAATTCAAGAAGTTCACCATATCCATGCCCATGCCACCTAAGGAGGTCCCTTTTGATGGTCGTAAGCTCGTGCGAATTCTACTATTGAAAATGGAGGATTGGGATGTCGCAAACCACACTAAGCTTCGACACATGGAAATGGACAAGTATATGCTTAGGGTCTATTATGTAGAATTAGGTGTTACAACATTGGAAGTAGAGGAATGGGTCTGCGATGTCGAGCACTTAGGATCACTTAATTTTCTATGGGTACCACATTACCACCACACCAACATAAATATGATATGTGTGCACCAACTGCTCACATTGGTGCACAATTGTTATTTATGGCTAGGAGGACCTATCCCCATTACATACATGTTGATTCACAGAATCATGCACCTGCCTTATAAAGGTGCAAACCTAGCCAAGGAGTTTGGTATAAAGACTAGGGAAAAATACCTCACAGAAAGGATGACGAGGGATTACAAACTCCTTAAGAAGTTGTGAGGGTATTCAATTATTTCCATAATAGACTTGACAGTTCAATTGGTTGCCATATTTTAGCAGGGAAGGTGATGAGAAAATGTCGCGGGAACAAAGTTCCGATGCCTCTAGCTTCCCTGGCTTCATAGTGTGTGAAAAGTGTAAAGATTAATTTGGCAAGATACCTCTGTCAGGAGTTCCTGACGAACTAGCACAAAGGCTAGGACAAGACCAAGTCATTCCACTACACTTGTTTATTGGTGTCAATTGTCCTCATTGCATGGAAATTGTTGGAGGATAGCAAATTTCCTCTGCTTGAGGAAGGATTACTAGAGGCTGCACAATTTTCTTCCTTATGTTCTACAAAGGATACCACGCAGATCACAAAAATGAAGTATTTTGGGTCCTTACACAAATGGATCTCTGCATGGCCAATAATCAGCATCTAAGGTTTTCCCCAGCCATGTTCATGCAAGTGTAAGTCTATGTGGCATTCAAGGTTGATTTCCACAAGTTATATATCCAAGTGTGGAAGGATCTATAGCAGAAACGATGCAACTTGCCTTATTTTGTGATAGAAACGGATGTGCAGGAGGATGTAGCGAAGTGGCCTGTAGAGTGGCATGCCTTGTCAGACTTAGCTGCTGGACCAACAAGAAGTGTGGAAAGCTCTGTCATGTAGAAAAGAAAGGAGGCAGTTAAGCAGGCTATGTGTAACCTGACAGCACAGAAAAACAAGGAAGTTGTAGAGAAGCCTTGTGTGGAGTGAGAATGTGTTGCCAAGGAGTACGCTGAATAGGAAGAATGTGATTCACCTTCGTCAGAGACAAAGGAAGAAGAACTTTTAGAATAAGGTGGTAGAGGCAATTTGGGGTAGAGCACCCCATTTATTTTGAACCGATGTGGCAAGGAGTGGCAGGGCGGAACATGGAAAAGGCATAAATCAGATTAGTCACAGGTTGATTCCATGATGTTAAAAGAAGGTGATCTTGATGAGATCGGTGATAAAATCAGGGATACCAGGACCGAAGTCTTGCAACATTTTGAGAAAAAATACGTGAAGATGTTGGGGAGCATCCAGAAGGATCTACGTGAGCTGCAGATCCAAGCAAGGAGAATACAGGTGGGCATTGGATAAGCGACCGTGGAGCAAGTGAGCCTAACACCTAAGACAAGCCAAGCCAGAGAGCTATTAAGGAACCTAGACCTCATAACTATATCATTGTCAAATGAGTTCATTCATGCAGAGTCCACCTACGATCACATTATCCTGAGTACAGTCAAGAACATAGGACTAAATATAGCACTACTGTCCAATGAGACCCTCCACATGTTGCATACAAGGGTGGCAGATGAATTGAGAACCAGGGAGAAACATGCGTCCAACCTCATAAGTGAGTACAAAGTCAACAATGAGCAAATGTTCACTAAAAAGATGCAGGTTTTGAAGGAAAAGGTGGTCCTTCAGACATGTAGTTCAAGTATGGAGTTAGCAGTAGCAGAGACCTGTAAGACAATGGCTGGGCTTCACAACCCAGAGGATGCACATGCAAAAGTCAGAGTCAGAAAACTAGCCCTTGGTGTGCGTGAGGCTAAAGCAAAGGTTGGACGAGTTGTGTTTGATCTCGACATGAATATTAGAGAGCTTCAGTTAAAGTTGCATCCCATAACTCTGCCTAATGTCTGAGAGCAGCGTAGAGCTGCGATAAAGGAAGGCATGGCTACCTCAGATGCCACAACCATTGATTGCGTGACATTGTTTGAGTAGGTTATGGAGCTCGTGACCAATATGCAAGAAGATCCAAACTTACAGATGTTGAACACAGAGGTAAGAGGGTTGCAACAGTAATATGATGAAGTCAGGGCAACTGTGTGCTCCCTAGCACCAGCGTAGTGCCTTGCCAAATTATAGGAAGGAAACTAGTTACTAGCACAACTCAAGAAAGCACAGAGGAAGGAAGCCTTGCTAAAGGTCAGGCTATAGCCTTGGTTGGAGGAGGCTTATCAAGTCACACCTACCATTCAGGATAAGCTTAAAGTACTACTGCAGAAAAGACAAATGATGAGGCTACTCGTAGAAGGACCACCCACCAAAAGATTAGTCAAATAAGTCAAGTAGGCAACAACATAGAGCACTTCTGAAGTTTTTAGTGATCTAGGTGGTGATGGGGGATCTTTGCAGTAATATCGCAGTGCCAATAGAGTTACTTGAAGGCGATTCATAATCTTTTTGTTGGGGGCCTACTGGGATGGGGTCCATTAGGTCAGTTTTTCGGTTAAGATAACCCATGTTTTGATACAGTTTTTGTAAATAATGTAAATTATACATGATTTGTGGATGCAGAGTGTGTAGATGAATAGGAGTCAAAGTGGTTTAGCCCCTTGTTTTGAGATTCACCCATGGTACGCAAACCGTGGTATTGTATGAAAAATTCTATAAATAGGCGTGTCTTAGAGAGTCTAAGGCAATAATTGATGAAGAAGTAGTAGAAGGAAGGAATAATGAAGAGAAGGGTGTAAGATAGAAGAAACGCTTTGCAGCTGAGTGCACAGAGGCCAAAGTAGAGTCTGCGGCTAGTTTTGAGTGTGTAAGCTTTAATTTAATATCAGTAGAGATAGCTTCCAAATAATTCTTGTGTACTATGTTTATTTCCATTAATGCTATATGTTGTCGATGAATGATGTGTTTTATGGAATATTCATTGAATGTTACATGATTCCATTGAATAAATGTTAATGATGTATGCAATACCTGTTTATGTACATACGCAAAGACTCTAATGAATTCTCTCATGTTGACTAATAAATTAAGTAAATCTCTGTGAACACTATTTTAGATCTACTCTCTGGTCCACGCAAGTAAGAGAATAGAATGCTAGAGGTCCACAAGGATTGGTCGTAGAATTTCATGAAGGTTTGAAGGCTATTTAACATAGTTGTACCAATAAGCCCTAAGAGTGTATCGATCTATGTGAAGGGAGATTTGAGGCGCTTAAAGACATCAAAATAGCCTCTAGATGTAGAAACATGGTTCTAGCATCCCTCGATACTGCTATGGGTGAGACTGCAACCTATGCTACATGGATTGTTGCTGAAAGGGCCAGTAGTGTAGGGTTTTTTTGGTTGGCACAACTAACTCTAAACCTGGGTCAGGATCCCCTAAGACAACAGGACATGATTATCATCAAAATAATGGCTCTCCAAGATCTCATATTGATTAGGAAAATTAACTTCATTTGATTCATATTCCTAGATTTATAATCAAACACGGATGACAGAACATCATCTTCACTTGGAGGAATTTGAAAAAGAGAAGAAAGATCGAAAGAATCCTCACCTCCCTACTTCTATACTTGTGCACTGTGACTTCCTTGCACCTGATCACCACTCAATTTTGGAATAGGTTGATCAAGCAGATCAAGGGGCAAGGGATCATTAGAAAGAGATGGTAGAGTATGATAGGAATTGAAATTAGATTTAAGACTATAGTTATAAGCGATAATATCAACATGACATATTATGTGATTTCCCTTCACCTTAGCTTCCCTGAACAATTCCAAATTATCCTTTGTCAAAACAAGATCTTGAAAAGTGGATGATGGTTGAGAAGCTGGATTAAAATTTTGATTTTCATATTTCCAAACTTGATCACTAATACATATAGCTAACCAGATTGGTACTGAAAAATGAGGAAGACAATGGAAAAAAGGAAAAGTGGGTTACTCCTATGAAATTAGAGGTGTCTCATGATTTTCAAAAGTTGGGAAAAAAATATCATCCAAGGGCTTAGACTCATCTTGTAAAGAGATATGAACCAAAATTTCAAACTTTTTTTTAAGAAATTCCCAATCCGTATCTACTCCAGGAAACTCATAACATAAGTGAACGAATCAATTAGAAAAATCCTCAATTGATTCATTATGGTAGATTCTTAGTTTATTTATAATTTTAATAACATCTCAATAATCACACCTATCAAAATATTGATGAATATCCTTAAGGAAATTATTGAATGAATGGATGTAAGTAGATGGTAAGGTATGAAACCATCAATTAACATGGCCTTCAAGGGTGAAGGTGAATATTAAATAGACAACATCTCCCTCATTGATTTCATGAGATTTACAAAAACCAAGAAAATTAGATATGTGTTTAGCTATGAGTGTACTTCCCTCACCATCAAATTTCAATTGAGAGAAGTCATAAATTTTTTACTCAAAGATGAAAAATTTACCATTGGATAGGCTAGGAAAACACTATGGGATTATGATTTGGGATAGAGCCATTAAAGATAAGATATCAAAAATAGACTCAATGGGAACAACTTGTCATTTTTCCCTCCTTCTCGTGACAGAATATTGATGGTGCTATATACTGCTAATGTACATGGGGTCTCCATAATGTGAAGTCCCAATTAGACCTCACGCCATTTGGAGTACGATCCCCATTGAGAGTATCAACCTAACCACCATAACTGTTATTTTTAGCTTGGTGTTAATGAATAACATAAGAGGTTATCCACATAACCTTTAAATAAAGAAGTAAGTTGACATTATGATCCACCAATTGCAATGTGTAAATGGAGACTTTCACGAAGGGAGAAAAGTGTGCGTCCCCTGAAGGAAAGTAATAATACTATCCTAGAGAAGGCACATTAGAGAAAGGAAAGATTCATATATTAACCTATAAAGTAGTTCACAAGATAACAACTATTCATGAAAATAAATACAACACAAATTTAACAAGATAAGCACCAAAGCCACTAAAATAGTTCAATTTATTTAGTACATAAGAGCACGAACATATATCAAAAGCATCCAAAGAATAGTATTAAAACTTTCATGACACATGCATGAACGTGTTTTGGTTGAATGATCTTCTATACTGGGTGAAAGATCCAAGTACACAGTTACAATAGTGATGCACTAGTTCTAGCATTGGAACATTAAGTCACTTCTTGCTTGTCAAAATAATGGTTTTCTCTCCTATACCATGTTTTAGAAGCTAAGACTAGCTCTCCAAAGCCTCAGCCTCCAAAAGCCATTTGATTGAGTTATGAGGTTTCTTTTATAATAAAATGAATGGAAATTGATATCCCCATGACTCTTTAGTTACCCTCATGACTCTTGGACTTGTATTATGACCTTTGGACTTCTACGAAACTCCTAATATTCTAATGGACATTTGGACTTCTCTACAACTCTTTTTTCGATATATGACAATGTAACTCTTCATATTGCACATATGACTCTTGAACTCTCATACATTACATTTTGTCATTTTCCTTAGAATTATATCATTACATTGCGCATGATGAGGTGGCAAGACACATGGACACATATGACACAGTGATGACCATTGTACAAGTCACAACTTGGCAAATGATGTCATGGAATTCATGAAGAGGTGGAAATGTCAAGTTGTTCTCCTTACTATTATTTCTTCAAACTTGATGGAAAATCTGATCACTACATCTTCATGGAATATTTTCTTTCTTCCTCATCTTCACCCTATTATCACCTAGATTGACCTCGGGCTTAAGGGAGGCAATGCCAGGGTAAGCACAAACTAAACTTATCCAAGCAGCTAGCCCTACTAGGTCGGGAGAGGGCTTTCTCCATAAGGATCTCAGTCAAGATGACTAGATCAAGTAAAAGATTTTAGGCTAGGCATAGTAGCACAAAATTTTTGATTGGATTTTGTAGGGGTTTTATCGGATCAAGACGATTTGGGCAGTTTAGGTCTAGGAAATTAGGTCAGAAATGAAGGGTGTTCTATGGGCCAAGGTATGCATAGGATTTAGCACTCTAGGGCTTGATGAGGTGAGATTTTTAAGGCTGGTGAGAAGTTAAGAAGGGCATGCGACAGACATGGATCACTCCTAGACTGCTGAGAAAATGGATTGGTGAATGCTTTCCCAAGGCAGAGCACTAATACAATGGATTCTACATATCAATCTTGAAAACATTTAACTATAAGAAATGAAATGATTGACAGCATACATAAAACATGTAAACATATAATCACAGAAGAAGAAACTGTACTAAAACTCCATACCATAGGGATCCCACAAAAATAGTTGCAATTCTTATTAATCTCCTGCCAAACTACTCACAAAGATGTACAATCAAGCTCTAGGCATCCACACTAAGTCGAACCAGTAAAATGACTGAGAAACTACATGATACATGCCTCAAAACAAATAATCCTAGCTCAGGGGTCAAATCCATGAGAGGAGGAGCAGTTGCACAAAATACTGAACTGATAGCTAAAGATTAGGGTGGTCGAACTGACTCATCCCTAATATGAAGCAAACTGCTTCATTACATGCCACTTAGGCCATTCATTTGATGTATCTACCCTAGGTAACAAAAATACACATTAATTACATCATCATTATGAATTACATCAGTAAAAACTAAAAATCCCATAGGTGAAAAGTATTTTCTAGAGAGAAACAGTGAAAAATTTGGTTGCATGTCAAGCGTGTAGCGCTAGTGTCAAACACGTAGTGCCTAAAGGAAGTTCACAATGCCATGTTCAAACTCAATTTTGTATACCTTCCCAATGTCCAAATTGAGCTCAAGATATCTCGTTGAAAAGCTTATCCTGTATGGTTTCTATATCTGTCTTTATTTTTCTAGATGAACTTGATTTCAACCTCTAAAAATGGATTCTCCCAAGACTGGTCAAACGTGCAGTGCCTCGTCCAAAAATGAGGGAGAAATGTGATTTTTTTCTAGCTTTTTTACTTTTCCACCAACCAGTTTTGCCTTCCAAGGCTGGAAACATGGTTTTCTTAACTGTCTTGGGCCTTTTAAATTCAATGGTGGTGGTCATTCATCCAAAAAGTGCCTCCAAAAAGTGCGCAGCTCCTAGGGCACTGCGCATTTGACAAAGCTGCTGATATAAAATTGCCTCAAAAAACACAGAAAAAGACAATATTTGCTAAAATGTGCCAAGAGTCTTCAAAATTGGTCAAGGAGTTACTTTTTGGTGTATATAGGCATGGAGTGAAGCCTCTACAAGTTTTTCAAGTTTTTCCTTTTTATATTTATCCAATAGCTTCTCCAAGTCATCATTGATGGTCTGAAGCCAGCCTTCCTTGTCTTCTTTGTTCATATGATCATCAAGCATAGTTTCATCACCTATCTCTCTTTTCCTTTGCCCTTTAAGTTCCAACCCTTTTTTTTAATTTCTGGTTCTAGTTTTGCCTCATTGTATGCTCTGTTTTATTTTTCTGCCATGGTGTTTTAATGTCAAACCCTCATCAGGTATTAGGTTGTTGGAATTTATGTAGCAAAGGAGGGGATAAGGAAGTATTAGTATGATGGATATGAGGTTTGGGGTTTGGGAGGCTAGGTGATTGTAGCACCTAGGTTTTAGGGTTTTGGGATAGAGGTTTAGAGAGTGTTGGATGTAAAGGCTTACGGAGAGGGAAGGAAGGTATAGGGGAGTATATGAAACGGATTGTGAATACAAGGATAATGTTGGGGAATCTAGGGTTTAGATGTGAAATTAAACACAATCTTCAATAAAACCTTTCAAAAACTTAGAAATTGACTTGAGGAGGAAAAGGCACGTCCCGTAGCTACAACTTACTTATCTTGAGGTTGAAAGTACTTTAGTAGAGCTGAGGAGGCGATTTTAGCTCTTGTTACGAAACTAGCTCACAAAAAGATAGAAAAGATAGATCAACGCCTTAGAATTCAGCCTCTTCGAGCGGGTAACCTCCTTTACATTACACAAATGAATGATTCTTTGATGATTCAAATGACAAAACCTCCTTCTATATATAGGAGTCTAGGGAGTCACAATACAACCCAGCTGACCTAACAATAATAATATAAAGGAACAAAAATAACAATAGAGGGATTCTATGGGGCACAGTAATAACAATATGGGGATAATAGAGGCACAACAATATTAATAAGGGATACAACTACAATAGTAATGGGGTAATAACTAGTATTATAGGGACCTAACATGCCCCTCTCCTTCAAAAAAGTGTTGTCCTCAATGCTTGAGTAGTTTTGGATGCTTTTGTATAAAATTCTCATCCTCCCATGTGGAATCTTTAGTGGATAAGTTCTTCCACTTGATGAGATACTCCGATATTGATCCTTTTAATAGCTATCGAGTTCTTGTTTCTGTGTCTGCTTCAAGTTCCAATATAATTTTTCCTTCCTCATCAAGTTCTGGCAATATTGTTTGAACTGGGAGCTTGTCACTTATAACCTTCTTTAAACATGAAACATGGAAAACTAAGTGCACTTGAGAAGCTACAGGAAGCTCCCATTTGTATGCCATAGTACCAATCTTTTGCGACACCTTGTACAGACCATAATACTTTGGTGATAATTTATTATCCTTATTAGCTTGCTTGAGGGACATTTGTTTATATGGTTGTAGCCGTAGGAATACCCAATCACCTACATCAAAACTTCTTTTGTTGTAATGTTGATCTTCCTTTTGTTTCATTCTATTTTGCGCCAACATGAGGTTATCCTTTAAGAGTTGGAGGAATTGTTGTTGATGCTTGATGTGATGTTCTATTGCTTGAACCTTAGAAGTTTCTCTTAAATATGATGTGATGGATGGTGGTTGATATCCATCAAGTTCCATAAATGGGGTCATTTTTGTTACTGCATGGAAGGAAGTGTTATACCACCATTTAGCTAGAGGCGACCATTTGACCCATTGTGTCTATTTATTAGACACAAAGCAATGAAGATATCCTTCCAAACATTTGTTTACTATTTCAATTTGCCCATCAGATTGAGGATGATAAGATGAGCTATGAGCTAATTGAGTAACGAGACAAGAAAATAATTCTGTCCAAAAATTTTAAGTGAAAATGGGATCTCTGTCACTTACAATAATCTTTGGGTTTCCATGTAGTTTTTGAATTGTTTCCATAAATGCAGTAGAAACTGTACTAGCTTTAAATGTATGTGATAATGTACAAAAGTGTGCATACTTGGTAAGCCTATTAACTACCACCATGATGACACTCTTTCCCTCAGACTTGTGTAAACCTATGATAAAATCCATTAAAACCTCCTCCCAACATTGGCTTGGAATGGATAAAGGTTGTAATAGACCCGGGGTCTTAATTGTTTCAACTTTATTTTGTTGGCAAACCAAACATTCCACCACAAACTTTTGAATATATGATTTAAGGCCATCCCAAAAAATTTCCTTCTTAACCCTGTGGTAAGTTTTTAAAAATCCTGAGTGCCCTGCTAAGGGAGAAGTGTACAATTCCATTAGAATCTTTGTTTGAGTTGGGAATTCTTACAGAGTTATAAGTGATCTTTGTACCGTAACGAATCATTTTGGTAGCTAAATGTATAAGATGCATTGGAATCTTGTTGTAACTTTCGAATAAGTTCCTACACTTCTTCATCATTCTTCCATTCCTCCCTTGCTTCATTTATCCAATCTGGTTGGATAATAGAAATGGTGCACAACAATGCTTCCACATCCTCATCCATTCTTGAGAGTGCATTTTCCACCACATTTTTCTTCCCATTTTTGTAGATGATTTCAAAGTCATAACCCAACATCTTTGTGACCCACTTTTGTTTCTCTTCATAGGATAATCTTTGTTCTAAAAAGTATTTAAGGCTATCATGATCTGCTTTTACCTTGAAGTGTCTTCCCATTAGGTAGGGTCGCCATTTCTTAAGTGCATGTAGTATTGCCAACATTTTCTTCTCATAAATAGCTTTGTGTAAAAAAGTTCCCTTGATTGGATGACTTTCAAAAGCAATGGGTCTTTCATCTTGCATTAAAATAGCACCAATTGCATTTCCTGAAGCATCACATTCCACAATAAAGGTTTTTGTGAAGTCCGATGTAGCTAAGATTGGTTCTTGGCACATTGATCCTTTAAGATGTTCGAAGGCCTTTGTTTCTCCTCAAGTCCATGAAAATGCATCTTTCTTCAATAATGTTGTTATAGGTGCTGTTATTCTCCCATATTAACAAACTTGCGATAATACCCTATCAACCTGAGAAATCCTCACAGATACTTTATGGATGTGGGAATTTTCCATTCCTTAATGGCTTTAATTTTGCTAGGGTCTACCTTACTCCTTCATGAGATACAATATGACCCAGATATTCCACCTCTTGTACTCCAAAGAAACATTTGGATCTTTTTGCATAGAATTGTTTCTTCTCTAATAGTTGTAGCACCCTGTCAACATGTTCAACATGATCCTTCCAATACTTGTTGTAGATTAGTATATCATCAAAAAATACTAAAACAAATTTTCTAAGGAGAGGTTTGGAAATGGAATTCATGAAACCTTGAAATATAGAAGGTGTATTGATAAGGCCAAAAGGCATGACCAAAAATTCATAATGATCCTCATGAGTTCTAAATGTTGTTTTCAGAATGTCTTCAGTCTTCATTCTGATTTGATGATATCCTAAAAAAAGATCCAACTTGGTGAAGTAAATTGATCCATGCAATTCATCCAGTAATTCATCAATGACAAGAATGGGAAACTTATCTTTAATAGTGAGCTTGTTGAGCTCCCTATAATCTGTACACATGTTCCATGATCCATCCTTCTTGTGCACGAGTACTACTGGAGCAGAGAAAGAACTTTGACTAGGTTGAATTGCACTAACTTTTAGTATTTTTGCAACCATACGCTCAATTTCACTCTTTTGGGCATATGGATATATGTACGGCCTAATGTTTGGAGGAACACATCCTAGAATCAGATGAATAGCATAATCATGATCATGAATAGGTGGGAGACCTTTGGGAGTCTCAAATACCATGGAAAGATTATCCAAGAAATTTTGGAGATCTGGAGAAATAGATGATTTTGATGTGGAAACATCTAGCAAACATAATTGTGCAATTACACCTATTTGTTCCTTTTTTAGAAGCTTTGTCATACTGTTAGAGTTGATTATCTTTCCTGGTTTCCCTGTAATACCCCTTAATTCAACTTTCTTTACTTCCGCATAAACTTTCATGAAAAGTTCTTGAAAATTAAAAGCTATTGTACCCAAGGATTGTAGCCATTGGACTCCTAGTACAACATCAACACGTCACATTGGAATTCAAAGCATTGGGCTAGTTAGTACATATTCGCCCATGGATAGCTTGATATTATGGCGCTTTCCAAAGCAATTTATTGTTCCTCCATTTGCAACCATCACTTGACACTCTGGGTTGGATATAGGAAGCAATTCAATTCTTTTGCTACCTTAGAATGAATAAAATTGTGGGTACTTCCTGAATCAATCAACACTATTACCTTTTTCCTCTTGATTTGTCCTTCTCTCTTGATGGTTTGAGGAGTGGTAATTCCAGCCAATGCATTACAATATATGGAAGGATTCATTTATTCTTTATCTAAGCTCTATTCCTTGAGTATATCCTCTCTTTTTTACCTTTCTTGCTCCTTTTCTTATTCCTCTTCACAATCTATGTAGAATAATTTCTTCTCAGTACACTTATGACCTTTAGTGTATTTGCTATCATAACTGTAACAAAGCCCTTTTGCTCTTTTTTCTTCCAATTGTTGTGGTGTCAACCTTATAGGTTGTGAAAGACTAGGGGCAACAACACTTCCATCTTTATAGTTGTGAGTGGTAGGCTTGTTGGTTGCCATAAATTTGCTTTCCATTTTTCTTGTTAACCTGAATGCCTTCTCTAATGAATCAGGTTCCCAAAGGTGAACATCATGTTGGATAATATCCTTTAAAGTCCCTATGAACAAATCAATCCTATGCTCCTCTAGAATATTTTTTACCCTTATGTTCAATTTTTGGAACTCCTCAATGTGCTTCATTATTGAACCCTTTTGTTAAAGACTTTTCAATTGGCTAAAAAAGGTGTTTCTTTTTATATCCTCATAACGTGCTGTCAATTCTTTCGTAAAAATTGCCCAAGTGATAATTTGTTTATGAGAGCAAAGCCATCGATACCATACAAACTGATTTGGTTCCAAATATAAAGTTGAAATACGTACCTTTCGTGTGTTTTGCACATTATTGAGATTGAAAAATTGCTCCATCTGTAATATCCATGTTAAGGGATCCTTGCCATCAAACTTCCTCATATCAATTTTTGGAATATGGTGGGTCTTCAATCCAACATTAGAGTCTATGAAATCATGATTAGAATTTCTTTTGTTCGCATCATGAGTTTCCTTCGCTACCCTTTCACAATTAGTAAGTATTTCTTGTAGAAAAATTGTCAAATTTGTCTTCAGATCTATCTTCAAATCATCAATCTTAGCTTCCGTGTCCTTTATCTTAAATTCCACACCATTTATCGTAGCTTCTGTTAGCTTTTGTGAGAATGAAATTTGTTGCACTTGGTCTTTCAATTTTGATATATCATGTCGCATTTCTTCCTCTTCTTCATGAGACATGCTAGAGCTTTCAAGTTGCTTACTAGGTGTTTGCATTTTCTTTCCTCAAGGCATCAGTTACCGATAATAATGCTCTACTATGCCCTTTGAATTCCTTCAAAATAATTTTTCAAACCAAGCTCAAGAAAAAATTTAAAAAATTCTACACACCTTTTTTCACTTTGTAGGAGCTCGATATTTCTTTTGATGTATCTTTATAATTTCAGATCATTGTTACCGGGAATAGTGTCCACTCGGATGTTGCTATTCCCACTAAGACTAGTAGCTATCTTAGAAACAAACAAGTAAAGTCTACTTTCGTTTTCCTTTATGAAAATAGATAAGAGTGGGACAAAGGAGACCAACCTTAGTCTTGCGCTTGATTTGCTTGTTTGATTCCTCTCCTTCTTGATAGAGCTCTGCCGCTTCTTCTTCATCTGCCCAGCTAAAGAGAACCTATGGAATCACAGCAACATACTACTATCGAAGAAAAAAGATCTATATTCATAAATAACACAGGACCAGATATGCATTAACCATACAAATGTATATATAAGAAAATATACAAGAATATGGAGGAAAACTTGAATAACTTTATTAAGATCAACAGTAGCAAGAGGATTACAACCATATGTTCAGACCCAGAATCATCCTCCAGCAAGAAATCCCTTCTTCACCTCAAGTAAAGCTTATATCACCCAACACTATGAAGTTTACACCAGAAAACCAACAACATTTCTCTACAAGATAAAAGATTCCAACCTCTAGATCTTTGTGATGAGGGATCCATATATAGATGATTGTAGGGAGGTGAGTCATCTTTTGGAGTCTTGATCAGTGTCCTCTCTCTGATAGTTCCTGATTCCACTTGGAGAATGATGATCTCTTACTCATCACTGGTAAAAAACAGAGAGGCAAGTGTCAGAGTTTAAGCTTCTGGAAGATTCCATGATCTTCCACCTCACAATTTGTCCTTGCCATTTGTCCATTCCCAACCATCGTACCCTACAGAGAGGCTATTCAGTATGCATCACACCCTTTACACTAGGAAGGTGATATGCATCGCACACTCTACACTAGGTATTCAGTATTGTCCAGTTTTGACCATTTCTGAGCAGTTTTTGGTGGAGAACTTCAGGGAGATGATGTAATCTTGTTCCTTTAGGGAGTGAAGCAACACTTTTAGGGACTTAGGAGTCCTCAATTTATGGACATTTATGATTGGGGTTGCAGTACCCAAAAATGTATATAACAGTTGCCCCCTAAAGCATGAGGTCTTTAATCTTTTTGATGTCAGGTGAAATGCTTTACCATGAGGATCCGAAGTTTTTTGAAGCTGGGAGGCGACCTGTAATAAGATACAATACAACACATTATATTTACAAAATTATTTCATGATCTAACTGAGGCGTGCATTCCCATGCTCAGGTTTATAAATTCATTTTCATGTACATAGGACAGACGATCGTCTATGTGGTAGACTGATGACTCAGACTCATCATCGTTTGATTTGGATGATCATGTGTTTGGCAATGATGTGCATTTGATGTCTTTATATTCCTAAATATATCACAACCCAGATGAATGAAACTAGATCTGGCATCTTCAAAACTCGTTCAATCTTCACACAGAGTACAAGTTGATCCATGTGAAAAATGTTCTGGAGTCGAACATGGAAAGACATCCCTGATTACCAGCCAACGATGTAAGCTGTTAATAGGCGTGAGAGGAATCACCAATAATGACAATGATGCTTAAGGTACTATAGTACAATTCACATGGTGTGAAAACGCGCTTGGCGTCGAACACCCCGCAAAATCTCTCGGTCGAAGGCCATTGATGTAAACCTATCGCCAAAAGTGAGAAACTTGCCATTGAGGCATGCAAGCTTCAAAGTACTGAAAGGGGTTGTTCCTAAGTCAACTTCTTGGATAATGAGCTGATGTCGACAAGAAGTGACCCGTCGTAGGAGGGCCTTAATGAATCCCACATCTACAACACGGAACGAAGCAAATGATTGTTGAGGTGAAAAAGATCTAATGATACAGGATTCAGGGTGGCAGTTATGAAAGAATGGAGCATGAGTGTATTGCAGTGGGTGAGACACAGGCGAATTGTCTGAATGACTTCTCTTAAACATATCGGTGACACTGATAATGGGTTGGTAGCATTAACCCAAAATATGGATGGTGTGACGGACCAATGGTGATGACCAGTGAATGGAACAACCCAACCCGACTTGGATGCGGAAGGAAAGTGTCATGTTCAAGAGCGACTTACTACTAATAAAGCTTTTTCAAGTTTTCTTCCCAATTTTCCCCAGTCATTGCTGACCAGTACCTCTTTTCTTTTGTCAAGCTTGAAGAGGATAACATATGCTTGTTCTACAATCCGCCCTTCGAGCGAACCTGTCGCTATATTTTAGAGAGCCTAGCGATAGTGAAACTCGTTCTCATCCATTTGGATGAGTTTGTCGCTATTAGGTTTTAACGAGTTTAACGACAGAGATAACTCGGTCCTTTTCAAGTTTAGAGAATTTGAGAAGGGACGAAAAGGAGACTCCAAAGATTATTTTTCATCATATAATCCCTTAAGTCCGAAAAGGCATAAATCATACGAAAGGGATGAATTTTCGATAGTTTTAACGACCCGAACAAGACAAGCACTCGATCTTTTAGTGTAATAATCCCTCGGGTCCAAAAAGATTAAAATCTAGAGGAGGGATGGCACTTCTGATGACTTTAACGAGCCGGAGAGGCCAATCACTCGGCAATCTTTTCATATTTTACGAGTTAGTTGAAAAGAGCTTAAAGGAGACGCGTTTTCGAGGAACGAGTGATGATTTTAGGTAGTAGCTGATTCCAAGTAAGGTTTGGAATTTTCCAATCATAGCAGTGTCACAAGGATGGCTAATAGAATCACTCTTTCCAGATGTTCCTTGAAATGGTAAACAATCATATGGAGGTGAATGGTCGACTAAAAATAGAGTGAAGGTGATGGCAAGAACACGACCAAGGCTCAAAAGCTGGCGATAAGGCATTCATAATGGTTATTTACCGGTTCATTTTTTAATGAGCTTAAACTCTAGGGGAAACATTTGCTCATGACTTATGTTTATTTTTTAACGCGCTTGAACTATGCGCTAAAACTGGTCGTGGTGGGTTTATTTTTAAACGAGCTTGAACCCTACGGTAACACTGCTTGCCAGTTGTATAATAAGGATGTCTCATTCATGATGCCATTTTTTATGGGGCTTGCACCTTTTGTAAGCTTTGCCCTGGATCCTTTTTTTATGCAAGCTAGCAAACGAACAACCTTAAGGGTTTAAAGGGTTAGAGGTCCTACAAATTTAAAAAATAAATGGTCACTCTTCGCTTGCATGTGGAAAGGTTTGCATGCGCCTAGGTATTGCGAAAAATTCCCAGGTTACCATGAAAGTTCTATCGGCGTAGCAGATAAAATGCTTCCTTGGCAATGTCTACCAAAATAGACAAATATGAGTGGTGTAGAGTTACTCCACTCACATAACTTTAACAAAGGTATTTTATTCCAGCATAATCCCATTTCTCTGTGAGGACGGGTGTGTCAAACTAGTCATATATCCTCCACGGAAACCTACTTTATACCCAAGGTTTTCCTGCCGAAACAGAACAGGGTGCATGCCCCTGGGTTTCAGTCATATCCTCCTCAACCACTCGCGCTCATCAGGTGGATGGACTGGAGATCGATGAGACATTACTTGTGTGAAAAGACCATTTAGGGATGGCTTTGACTATTTGTGATGTGTGAACCGGGGTATGACATTTGGTCTACGAGCTTGACCATTTTGCCTTCGTGCGGAAAACACATTACTCTAAAGAGTGAGAAGACAATGGCTCCCATGCAATAAATATAGTTGCGTCCAAGGAGTAGATTATAATCCAAGGGTCCTTGAACTACCATCACGTTCATGTGAATGGTTTTCCTTCTCCAAGTAACGGGCACATTTGGAAGGATCCCTAATGGTCGATTGGTTCCTTTGTCAAAGCCTATCAGAGTTCTCATTTCAGGGAAAAGCGATGGTGAACCAAGCGCTTTCCAAGCAGTTGAGGAAAGGATACTCACAGAAGCCCCTTCATTGATGGTGGTACCAGCCATGACCATTCTGTAAGCTTGTACAATGATTCCGAATGGTACACTAGCTGGTAAATGGGGTCTGCCTAGTAGATTCCAGTCGAAGGAAATGACTAGGTTGCTTGGAGGTGGGATTGTGTAGACGGCCGGGTATGACTCTGATGAACTTCCTTCCTACAATAAAGGAATCGGTGGACTACCCCCAAGTTCATCAGAGTCTGTGTTTACGAAAATAATTTGAACGGTGTTGTTCTCTTTCTCTTCAGTGACGGTATCATTCGAGGATGAACACTCTGAAGGCGAAACTGGGTCAACTATCGTCTCGACCTTTTGACTTTCATCTAGTATGGATTCAGAGGGTTCATTTTCAACGATAGACGCTTCGTTTGACCACAGTGACGGGCAAGCCAGATTTTCAACCAGTGGTGGACTTGGCAAGAGTTTTTTAAATTCAAGAGGGAGCCGTAGCGGTGAAGCAGCATGGTCATCCAAAAATCTTTTAGCTTCGCCAAGGAAGGGACAACAGTGGACAACGTGATTGCCTTCACACAATTTACAATGAAATCTGGGATGCATTTTCTGTCTAGGTGCTTCACTTTCACTGGTTGATGGTGTGCACTCAACATGATCATCAGAGGTTGACAACAATGGATTGTGAAAACGAGGAGACCAGTCCCTTAAGATCTGTGGTATGCAAGGAAAATCTCGGTGATAGTGGTCTCCATTGTAAATGACACATGGAGATTTAGGTTTGGATGGTGCTGTGTGAGGATTTTCGCTAGATGACGCTTGGTTGCCCCCTTTCGATTTTGGTTCCTTTTTCTTCTTTTCCTTTTTCTCTTTCTGTTTCCTCTACTTCTTCACTTGATTGTTAGCTTTACTAGCTTTATCAAGTGAAGAGGAAGCAGGAGAGGGAGAATCAGACGAAGTAGAAGTTTGGTGGGAAACTCTAGTATCATCTAGTTGTTGACTTGACTATTTAGGAATTACGATATTCTGAACGACAGAGGTAGAGAAGAGCCAGATAGGAAAACCAATCGTCAACCCTGGAAGTGACAATGTGGCCATATGCGGTGCACCAACTTCTCTCCAAGAGGAGAAGGGACTAGGATTTCCGCCAAGGGTAAATCCCTGGTTGGTAGACTCCATTTTTCTCAACTCAAAGACCAACGGGGGAATTTGTGATGTTATTCTGATTAAAACAAAATTTAGACGCTTTGACACAACTTTTTTTTTCAATTTTAAAGAGTCGAGAAAAATCAAAAGATGACTCTAGTTGCCTTCGATTTTTAGTGAGCCTGAAGTGGCAAGTGCTCAGATGGACCTCTTCCTTTAAGGAGTTCGAAAAGGAGCAAAATGGACTTCTCTGGAGATCTAGGTATAGGGGATTACCAAACCAATCGCAAAACTGCAGAATACTTTTTACGGTACGACAGTCAATCTTCCTGAATGTTGTGTTTAGTGCATTGCGATCGATAGGGCAGTAGACATGGCTTCCTAAGGATAAAGGATGTAGCCTATTGTGGTCTCCCAATATATACACGACGGTACATGGGAGCACAAGTCGGTACTCGCACTTGCCGTCTCAGAGTGGAGGAACCACCCAACCAAAAATGAAAGCAACAG
Organism: Pinus taeda; assembly: GCA_000404065.3. NCBI lineage: Eukaryota > Viridiplantae > Streptophyta > Pinopsida > Pinales > Pinaceae > Pinus > Pinus taeda. Next base: position 224,034 of record APFE030992690.1, read on the forward strand.
TTACTAGGTTTTATGATGCCAGAATACGTCTCTAGCCTAGACCTCTAGATGTTGTGCGTTAGGTTCCAAAGCATTGTTAGATTCATTAAATTTATTTTAGGTTGATCTTGCTTAAAAACTTGCCTTCCAAGTTTACCGCGTGATGTGTATACAATTCCTAAAATGCGGTCTAAGATGATAAACAAATGTTTAATCTTCTTTTGGCAATGAAAATCCTAGCTACTAAGGAAAGAAAGTTTAAGAATCTTTCAACAAAGAGCACAGAGCACACGCTAAATGCATTGTCCTAAATTAAACCAAGCAGTCTAAATCGAAATGCACATGCATGTATTTGTTTTTAGCCTTCTTAATGTATGAATGATGATAAGAAAGCAAAGTGAAAATCTGAACTATTTTCAAAGCGTCAATACTAACAAATTTCTTTTCAAAATGAAGTGAAGGTAAGAAAGACACTTTGCGATTTCGAAAAAAAAATTGCTTTTTGACACTTTAAAAACTACTAATTCAAATCATATGCAATAGTAACTGAATAATCAACTATCAAGAATAATGGGATTGCCTTCTAAAACTGAAAACAAGAGCTACGACACTTTCAGATGAAGAAACGACACTTCGACTATGCTACTTCTTTTCAAAAGAGAACTGAAAATGGCATACAATACATAAAAACACTTACAGTTCCTTGCACTATGGATGCAGAATAATGTAAGAGAAGGGGGTTTTCACAGAGATACACTGACCACAGACAACAAAACTCCTGAATAGGACAGAAAATAGTGAGGAAAAAACCAAGGTCTGAAGGCAAAGTTAACCTTCCCTGACCATCGCACCTATCACAGAGTGAATTCAGTCTGTAGCCCACCTACTGCACTTGGGAAGTGCGATGCATACAAACTTCCTTGAAGGCAGGGTGTGATGGTACCAGTGTGAGACTTTAAATGAGTTTTTTCTTACAATTTGCAATTCAGTTCAGGGATTTAGGCCGAGTAAGTGATGTTCAGTATACGTAAATCACAGGGTTGATCTAAGGAGGTTACTAGAGCCACCACTTAGGGCAATTATAATGTTTGCAGATCGATTGTTTAATTCATAAACAAAACTTGGAGATAGACTAAAGCAACATTGATCTACTTTGCATTTGTATAACAAATGCAGTTCGAAGGCTAGCTGGCTTGGCTTGAAGCTCCGTCTGTAAGTTTATAAAAGAAACAAAGATAGACTAACAAACAATCTAGTCGATCCCCAGCAGACACTCGGATGCTGCTATTCCCACCAAGACTGGTAGTTATCTTAGAAACAAACAAGTAAAGTCTACTTTCATTTTCCTTTATGAATATTAATAAGAGTGGAACAAAGGATACCAACCTTAGTCTTGTGCTTGATTTCCTTTTTTGATTCCTCTCCTTCCTGATAGATCTTTGCCGCTTCTTCTTCATCTGCCCAGCTAAAGAGCACCTATGGAATCATAGCAACATACTACTATCGAAGAACAAAGATCTATATTCATAAATAACACAGGACCAGATATGTGTTAACTATACAAATGCAAATATAAGCAAACATACAAGAATATGGAGGAAAAATTGAATAGCTTTATTACGATCAAGAGTAGCAAGAGGATTACAACCATATGTTTTGACCCAGCATCATTCTCCAGCAAGAAAGCCCTTCTTCACCTCAAGTAAAGCTTAGATCACCCAACACTATAAAGTTTACACCAGAAAACCAACAGCACTTCTCTACAAGATAAAAAATTCCAGCCTCCAGATCTATGTGATGAGGGATCCATATATAGATGATCGTAGGGAGGTGAGTCATCTTTTGGGGTCTTGATTAGTGTCCTCTCTCTGACAGTTCTTGGTTCCACTTAGAGAATGGTGATCTCTTACTCATCCCTGGTCGAAAATAGAGAGGCATCTGTCAGAGGGGAAGCTTCTGAAAGATTCCATGATCTTCTACCTCGTAATTTGTCCCTGCCATTTGTCCATTCCTGACCATCGCACCCTACAGAGGGGCCATTCAGTATGCATCACACCCTCTGCACTGGGTATTCAGTATGGTCCAGTTTTGACCATTTCTGAGTAGTTTTTTAGTGGAGAACTTCTGGGAGATGCTGTAATCAGCTGACCTTGTTCCTTTAGGCAGTGAAGCAACACTTTTAGGGACTTAGGAGCCCTCCATTTATCGACATTTATGATTGGGGTTGCAGTGCCCAAAAATGTCTATAAAAATCGTCCAGTTTTGAAATTGAGACCTGCAGTAGCCCTCTGTGTCCTCTTTCAAATGCCACCAATCTGATCCCAATTTGATTCTCGAAGGAAAATTTATGCCAAATATCCCATAGTGACCCGATTATAGACTAGTTTAGTAGAGCAAACTTTTACGACGTGCCACGTGTCCTTGTTTCAACCTTTGGATCTGAAAAATATATACAAGAAACTGCAGTCCATCCTATTTCTATAGCTTATTATGAAATTTCAATCTGATGCACGGAGAGAAAGTGATGACGATTTTCCCCAAGTCACCTGTTTGGAATGTAATTCAGGAGACTACAAAATTACCAAGTTCCTCAGATCATATCTCCACAAATATATCGCGAAAAGCTTTGAAATTTAGCCGTGAGGTTTAGTATGATTTCCTCTCAAATGGGTTTTTTTTTGCTTCTAAAATTTCAAAAAAAAGTTATAGTTAAAATGCCACAATGACCTATTTAGAGCAGTGAAACCTTAGAATCCAAAAGCTCTGATACCAAATGTTATGAAACTAGCTCAGAAAAAGATAGAAAATATAGATCAATGCCTTAGAACTCAGCCTCTTCAAGGGGTAAACCTCATTTACATTACAAAAGTAAATTATTCTTTGATGACTCAAAATGACAAAACCTCAATTCTATATATAGGAGTCTAAGGAGTCACAATATAACCCAACTGACCTAACAATAATAATATAAAGGCACAAAAATAACAATAGAGGGATTCTATGGGACACAATAATAACAATATGGCGAAAAAAATAGGGGTACAAAAATATTAATAAGGGATACAACTACAATAGTAATGGGGTAATAACTAGTATTATAGGGACCTAATAGCTCTCCTGGACAAATGCACAACACCTTAAGGAAATGCACAATAGTAACTTCAAATCAACTTTCGAGTGCTTTTCTGATGTCCAAATTGAACGTGAGATAGCTTGTTGGAAATCTTGTTGGGTCTACTTTCTAAAACATCTTGAATAATTCAATTTGGAGCTAACTTTCCCTATAAAAGTCCCAATCGCCCAAGACTAGTCAAAATGTGCACAATCAGGTTCCCAAAATGCAAAGTGCTATTAGTCAACTTTTGGAGGTCTTTCTCAACTCCAAATTGAACCCATGATAACTCATTGAAAAGATATCTATGTCTAGTTATCATTTGACATATCAAGCAAGTCATTTGGTCAATCTAGCTAGGAGAAAGATTGAGTTTCCCAAGGTCATTCTAGAAGTGTCGCAACTCCCTTGTAACAACTGTATTTTTGACATTTCTATAAAACCATGACACTCATGTAAAACATGAAGGAGGTTTTAGTTCCTTGCCCAATTTTGGACAAAATCTCTCGCACATTTTCCAAATTCTGCCCTGTTTGGTCTAAAACATTGTTTGATGAAAAATTTGCCCTATGTGTGGCAAATGATTTGTCCCTTGGAATGACTTATTGAAAAATGATGGAGACATAATGTGTATGAGTTGGAATGGCCTCATACTCGCTGAAATGACCTCCCTTATTCCTCATATACTTAGATGTTTCTGATTTCATAGCCAACCCTAGCTCAATGGGTGAGAGAAATTAGGGTTTAGTGCTTGTGGAAAATGATGATTTGGACACCCTTGGGAAAAATCAACTCCCTTTGGCATGCACTTAAGCCTTTGAAACTTTACCTTTTCACTTGACTATTTCCTTTGAAAAATTGATGTTTCGATGGTCTGGCATCTTTGGAACACCGAGTTAACAGCTTGGGATGCTGAAATTATTAGATTTGAAAAACATAAAATTACATAATGAAATAAACATTTCTCTTTACAAATCATATTCTAATGATGAAGGGATGTCATTTGATCACCCTTTACATGTTGGTCTTATGCAATGGAATGGAACCTTGGAAACCCTAATGACCTAATGAAACCTTAAAAAACAGTAAAGACCTAATGAGACTTTGAAGGACTGAATTTCAAGATGACATAATGATCTCATAACTGATACAAATGGCATGATAAAAATAACTTTATGGATGATGTACAGTCAACAAGCTATGAAACTATGCCAGGAAGTAATCACGTTTAAGGAAGAGTGATGTTTTTGGAGTAGGACTACCATTAGTGACTAATGTTTTGCATGACGTAGTGGAATGATAAAAAAATTGAATCAGACCCTTAAAAATGATACGAAAAGAGGATTTTTGATCATTGATGGAAAGATGCAAATACTAACACTAACATACCCTCCAAAGGTTCTAGTTTTGGTATTGGAATCCTCTAATTCGTCATGCAATGTCCTCTCTTTGTCTTTGTATAGGAGTTGCTTCATGTTTTCATGATGGTTCTCAAATGCGCTTCTTCTTTGCAAGTGCTTCATTACACTTTATCCTTGTTGTCTTATTATAAAATTACCTTTTAGTGATAGGAATTTACTCCTTCTAGTGAAAATCATCCATGAAAAAACATAATTAGCCATAAAATCATCTATTCTATCACTACATAACTTTGGGAATGAAGTGCTTAGGATATGCTTGTGGAAGGGTTGAACAGAGGAAGCTTGCTTAGGAGGGTAAAACCAAACACAACAATGGCTTAGGAAGGCTCTATTATTCATTGTTACTGTTCCAGGCACTATGAAGAGGATCTATCCTTGGTCCAGTACAGTGGGGAAGATGAAGGGACATTGTGGTGTGCTTGTTGCTTAAGATTGCATCATGTGATAAGAAGGAAAGAGAGGAAGAGTTGGAAAGGGCATTTTGATTGGTAAAAGGTTAAGAGAGGGTGTCTTTGAGACTTGTTAAGAGAGGCTTAGGGAAGTGTTTAACAAAAAGCACAAGGGGAATAGGGAAAGACGAAGACTTGAGGCCTAAGATTGCGCTATGCATCAGTTGAAAGGAGGAGGACATTGAGAAATTGTAGTTTCACTTGCTAAAGGACCACTATCACTTCATAATACACCATGCACTAAGAGATACTTTTAAATGATGAGGCTTCAATGCAAAGTGCATTGGGAATAGGGAAAGGGACTCAATGATGCTTCATTGTGTGTCATGCATTGGGAGGAAGATGAAGCTAAAGGGCCAGCACAATTTGACTGAACGAGTGGTCACTATTGATTTATAATTCATGTTTCCTTATAATATAGTGTGATTTAAATCAACAGTGGGTGCTTGTCCATTTGGAATGTGCTTTTCATTGAGGGAGGTGATAGGAAAGAAGCCATCTTGTCTAGGAGGGTTTTCACTGCATTGTGCAGATAGGAGGGTCATTGTAATGCATAGTTTACCTCTACAAGAGGGTGGAAGGATTCCATGTTATTAGATACAAGTGATATTTCAATATAGAGGATATTTAAACATATTTTAGGGAGTCAATAAGAACAATAAGGGTTAGGTGACTTTCCTTTGAAGGTTCTTAATGTTTAGTAGTCTTGAGGTGATCTTAAGGAGGATTTAGTGCAGAAGAATAAGTGAAAAAAATTGCATCATTGAGGCTCATGAATAGGATAATATCATATCCTGATAAAAGGGTTCATTGCTTCAAAAATTGCACCAAGTAAGAGGATCAAGATTAGTTCCATAATGGTTAAGTGTGGGATGAGCAGAGTAGAAGGAAATGCATCTGAACCTGACTTTGACTTATACCACACACCTGAAAACCATAAATACAATATAGAAGGACACATAGGGCTCATGAAAAAGAATTACACCTTAAAATGGAAAAAGAGAGACACTTATTTCTAAGTGTAACAGTTGAAATGACATATTATGACACCTAGAGCACAAGTTACGACAAAAGTGACGACTGGGACCAAAAGGTGCACTATGTTATAGGAATGTGTATAGACATATTTTAATGATATGTAGGACCATTTAACGTAGAATATTGTGCTATAAATAACTCTAGCGATCTGCATAGGTGCGGCATAGGTAAGGGTCAAAATAACAAAAGTGATATTGACAACTGGAGGAAAACATGAAGATGAAACTTGTAAAATGTGAATGGCATAGAAAGTGAAACATGCCAAAGTGGAGATAACATGAAAATAACATTTATTGAATTGAAAGTGAGAAAAATCAATAGTCGATAATGTGAAAGTGAACAAGAACGGAAGTACAAATACTACCAAAGTGAGATAAGTTGTCAATGAAAGTGTGGATTAACTGTCGATGTGAGTTGAACATCACCCATGAACTTTCCTAATAAATAGTTTTATCCTTGTTGAAGCTTGCACAAGAAAGGTGTGATCATAATTTTATTAAGGCTGAGCATGTGTGAGAAAGTGACTTTGAGAGTTAAAACTTCAAAAGAACACTTGAATGCTTTACAAAACATCAATCAACCATGAAGTGTGTTAGGTCCATATAATACTAGTGTAGCCTCTATATTCTTATTTTAGTGTAGCCCCCTATTGTTATCTTTGTGCCCATGTATCCCCAATGTTGTTATTGTTATGCCCCATAGAAGCCCACTATTGTTATTGTTATGTAAGCTCTAATTATATTGTGACCCATTAGACTCTTATATAGCAAGGAGGTATAGTGATGGATGAGCATTAGTTTAGAAACATCATTATATTTTAGTAGTCATAGGGGTCTTGTGTTTTCAAGGAAGTTGGATTCCTATGTATGTAATCATTAATGTTTTGAGTGATTAGAATGTGAATTAATTAGATATTATGAGGATATTTGTAAATGCTCTTCAATGTAAGAGAACGTGAGTGATTAATGATGATGAGAGAGATAGAAATCAATTGTATGTCTTGGACTAGAAAGTGATTTCATGATTCGAGGAGCTAGAGAGGATTCCTAGGGATAAGTAGGAGTCAAAAGTGGACTTAGAGGATATTTAGGATTTAGTTTCACAGATTAAGGATTCGAACAAGAATTAGTTCAAAAAAAACTTTTATAAAAATGTAAGACTAAAAGGCATAATAATAGTAGATAGAGGAGTAGTTAGAGGAGTTAGTTAGTTAGACTGTAAGCCTATGCGTAGGAGAAGAAAGGCCATTGATTATAAAATCAATCCAGAGAAATAATTCCTGTGTAAATACATGTTTATTAATACAAACAACTCAATTCTGAGTTATGTATGTGTATGTAATAAGTTAATTGTAATCCGTATGTGAATTAGAGATTTTGTATTGTATATATATGCAGGTGGATTTCGGGTAGAATCAAAGCCAAAAAATAGAGAAGTGTAACAAAAACTTCCGACTGCGGTTGGGTAGAAGTCATTGAGGTACCTCCATAGTTGTGATTGCGAGAAGAGTTGTCTTTGAGATAACAATTCCAACAAAAGAAGTATTGGGTAGAAATGTTAGTCAACAAGAGGTTCAAGGAGAGAACCATAGAACTTATGTTATGGCTTTTACACATCAACAGTACAGGAGGAAGCCTTTAGTGCTATAGTTAATGTGGAGAAGCATAAAGGCACGAATGGAGTTAAATTCAGGAGAGAATCGTTGCAGAAAAATGAAGGACCATAACCCTAAAGAAAGCCAACATCAGAAAAGAACATTCAAGAAACGACATGAAACCAACATATAGAGCTACAAGGATAGGAGAGAACAAATCCCCTTGATCGTGGTTGAAGTCCCGCAATTGATCTTAGCCGTCAATCGTAAAATTCAACACTTACGTCATAGTCAAATATGGGAGTTGAGAGGTTAATAACCCGCGTGAGAGTTGAAGGGCCATAGATCATAGGATTTAAAGCCCTCGTCATCCAAAGAATATCAGGCTATAAAGAGATCGAATTTTAACTGCAAGGGTAGATCAAAACTTCTATAGATAAAGTGCTTATAATTCCCATCGACTCCGAAAAGGCGTTAAATGTCATGCAAGTGATCCACCCAATATCACTGTGGACCATCAGACCAAGCAGATCTTGATCACTGATTATAAAGCATCGGTTTGGTTTGTTGATCAGGAAAAGGTGCAACCATCAGATCAAGAGTAAGATCAGTAGTGGAGACTGAAGGGGAAAAGGATTTGTGGAGAGCAGACCTAAAAGGGTTATATGCGTGGCTTTAAATGTATTTGAAGTCTAGTTGTGTTGTCGCATGTCGCTTGCGAGAGGAAATGGAAACACATGTTAATGTGATGTGATATTACAAGAGTCATTGATCTAATGAATGAAATCAACGGTGGGGAAAGGAAATCACATATCTCAAGTCAAGAGTTCCAAAGGCATGTTTTATTGAGTTATAAAGTCCCAATAGAAAGATTGATGAAGGGTTAGACTATAGAAAGTCTAATGGAATGCATTCTACATGAGATATAAATGAAGGGGCCTTAAACCTTAAGTAATGAAGAGTTCACTAGAAAGGTCATTGAAATTCCTGGGATGAATGATATTATGCATTTTATATGCATATTGTGGGTATAGGGGGTTTCTCCTGCATCAGAGTGGTATTAGAGCTAGTTAAAGTTGTTTTTTATGAAAGCGGAACTGTGCAGAATATAAGTGTGATTGCAGAAGAAAGAAGAGATCAGTTTATTTGAATATGATACATAGAAGATATGACATAAAATGAGAGTAAGTGATACTCTTAAGAAGTCATTGCAGAAGCAGAAGAAAACATAGTGATGTTTGTTTTCTTGAGGAAAGTGGAGCTTCACACAAATCTGAAGAATGGATGGAGACTACTTGTGAAGCCATGCAGTGGGAGTGAACCTGAAGAATCCAATTGAAGGTTGGAGACAGAAGATAAGAGTGTTCTCATAAGGACGTTGAGAAGCAAGCTTTTGAAATCTTCAGAATGATATTTGCTTTGAATAACATTGATACATAGGTGATAGCAAAGGAAGGTGAGAAGATTGCAGAAACCTAGAGTAAGGAGTGCTTAATTGGTTCTAGAGAAAAGAACTATAGAAATGCTAAAAGACTAAGCTCAGAGGCGAGAAGCTTAGTGAGGCATATGTAGCAAGAAGGAGACTTGTTAGGGAAAAGGTGTTGTTGCAACTCACAAAGGAAATTCCACAAAGGATGTGGTAGAACTGCTAAGGGATAAAGAAAGCTGGTAAGAGTTTCAGAGTGAGAGAGGAGGTGGTTAGAACCAAGTATTTCATTGTGATTGAAGTAGAAGAGGACAATTGCATTCTTAAAATATGTAGATGAGTTGAACCCTAGAAGGAGCAAAGAGAGGTGCTCAAAGAGGTTCTAGAAAATACAGAACCAAGTGCTTGCCAAAAGACCAAGCATAGAGGAAGTCTTGGTGAGGTAAGTGGTAGCAGGGAGGAATTGTTTTTGCAAAGGCTTAAATGCAACTCATAGTAAGTGAGTGAGTAACTCATGAAGATAGAGAAGAACATGAATACTCATAGTAATAATAGAGATAATAGAGGTTATGAGGAAGACCACAACAAAAGAAAAGTGGAGAAGGAGAATGTGAAGACAAATGGCAAGAGGATCTGTCAAGAGGAAATTAACAAAGATATTGCTGAGATGAAAGAACAACGCAATGAATTAAGGATGATACTTGAAGAAATCCAAAGAATAGGTTGGGTCTTGAGGAAAAATCTAGTGAAGTGGCATAAGTTACAAGGAAGGCTGCAACAGAGACAAGTGAAGAGCCTGGAGGAAGAACTCAGAGAGGCTGAGTTGGAAATTGAGGTTTCCATTTGTGAAACAGAACAGGGTGAAGTTCTAGGTGAATATGAAGACTGGAGATCTATGGAAGATCTTATGAATCATATGAAGGATTCAGAACAACAAGGAGATATGATGACTGAAGCATCAAGTGAGACCACAAGGTCTTATGCTTTTCAAACTGATAGTTTTTGTATGATTGTAGGTATTGTAGGAGAAAAGAAGCCTCTTTAAGATGTCTTCAGAATAGATGAAGATCTACAAGTAAAAGGTGACAAAGAAAATTTCTCTGAAGAGGAAGAATTTGACTGGATACAACATTAACAGTCTATGGATGAGTTACTCAATGAGAGAAGATAGTCATTTAAAGATGTCATAGAGATGGAAGATCAAGATCTTATTCTAATGAAGAATGAAGGAATATTGTCTCAGAGAGGTAATCTAATGAATTTTATTAATGTTATTGATGAAGAACAGATGCAGGAGAATATTAATGTAGATGATGAGACAAGGATAGCTCTAGAAGAAGGGTTACAAAGGAACCAACAACTACAAAGTAAAGGTAGCCAACAGAAAATTAAAGGAAAATTTAAAGAAGATACTATGTTAGCTAAAAATATAGTAAAGGATCATCATTCCATCATGGTGATAGGTACAATGGAGATAAATAGGGAAACTGTTGTAGCATTCAATAAAGAAGAATGACTAAAATCTCATCAAAGGATCGGTGAATGGGAGACAAAATTGGGGTTACTAGAGAAATAGCTGAAAGCACCAATAGGGAAGAAAGAACTTGATGAAGATTGCAAAGGATATGCAAGAGAGGAAGAGGAAAGAGTCCAGCAAAGAAGGGAGCTGGAAAAGGAGAGGATATATAGTCAAGATGGATTGTTGGAAAAGGAAGACAAATAAATTGTCATGAATGACAATCATAAGGAAAAGGAGATGGTAATGAAAGTTCAAATAATTGGCATTACAGAAGGAGGAGTTAATTATTGTTAACCAGAGCAGAGAGATATCATTGAAACAGATGATACAGAGGAGAGTTTAAATCAACAAACTGATGTGTTGACAAAGGAATTGATGGAAATCTCAAAGTAGCATACTGAGATATTTCTAGAGAAGGAAAAGGTAATGAGGACTTATATTTTAAATTCTGATAATTTTTTTATGATTACAGGATTTGTTGAAAATGGGACAGACATGTTTCAAGTTGACGAGTTAGTTTTAGAACTGAAGAAGACTGGAAGTTGCCAAGACAAACATGCTGCTGAGGAAAAAGAAAATCATGAAGATAATAGGTTTGAATAAGTTAAATTGATTGTTAGAATCAGTCAAGAAAGTGAAGGACAATTACTGAGGGTTGTCAAGGAAGAAGAAGGAAAAGATGTTGGAATTGATGAACAACATAGTGATGTATTTTAGGGGAATTAAGTACAAAGGAAATTGGAGGATAATTTACTTTTTGAAAGTAAGTTTATAGATATTGAACATAGGTTGTTTGGACAGTAATAAGAGGGTAAGGATGAAAGGGCGGTAGTAAGGATCCAACAACTTCAAAGAGAAGATAGTAAACAACAGTTTGAAAATGAGTGGGCAAAGTACAACAACAATTCGAAAATTAATTATCAGTCAAAGGGTAAATTGGACATAGATATTGAAAGAATAATAAGATTGATGATGAAGGTGAATCAAAAGAAAACAACAGTTAGAAGACCAAGGAGCAGTAGAAAGAGAAAGACAACAATAGACTATGAAAGCATAGCTAGTGGAGAAAAGCAACATAAAGTGTGGAAACCTGGAGAACAACAACAAACAACATGACCAACCAAAGGAAAATTGCATAATGAAGTATGGGATCCAAGGAGGCAAAGGACAAAAGCACATGATCAGGAGATCATGATTATTTTAATCTTGGGAGTCTGATGTAGGAGCATTGGCTCAAAAACCTTATTGTATCTTAGTAGACATAGGGGGTCTTGTGTTTTCAAGGAAGTTGGATTCCTATGTATGTAACCATTAATGTTTTGAGTGATTAGAATATGAAATAATTATATATTGTGAGGATATTTGTAAATGTTCTTAGATGTAAGAGAACATGAGTGATTAATGATGATGAGAGAGTTAGAAATCATTTGTAAGTCTTGGACTAGAAAGTGGTTCCATGATTCGAGGAGCTAGAGAGGATTCCTAGGGATAAGTAGGAGTCAAAAGTGGACTTAGAGCATCTTTAGGATTTAGTTCAGCAAATTAAGGATCTGAACATGAATTAGTTCAACAAAACCTTTTATATAAATTTAAGACTAAATGGCATAAAGAGTAGTAGATAGAGGAGTAGTTAGAGGAGTTAGTCACTCAGACCGTAAGCCTATGAGTAGGAGAATAAAGGTCGTTGATCAGAAAATCAGTCCAAAGAAAGAGTTCCAGTGTAAATACATGTTTATTAATACAAATAACTCAATTCTGAGTTATGTGTGTGTATGGAGTAAGGTAATTGTAATCAGTATGTGAATTAGAGATTTTGTATCATATATATATATATGCATGTGGAGTTCAGGAAGAATCAGAGGGAAAATATAGAGTAGCCTAAAAGAACAACTTCCAACTCCAGTTGGGTAGAAGTTGTTGAGGCAGCTCCATAGTTGCGATTGTGGGAAAAGTCTTCTTAGAGATAACAATTACAACAAAAGAAGTGTTGAGTAGAATTCTTAGTGAGCAAGAGGTTTTAGGAAGCATTTATTACTACAGTGAAGCTGGAGGAGCATAAAGGCACAAATGGAGTTAAATTAAGGAGAGAGTTGTGGCAAAACAATGAAGGACCATAACCCTGAAGAAATCCGACATCAAAGAAGAACATTAAAGAAACAACATGAAACCAAACTATAAAGTTGTGGGGGTAGAAGAGAATAAATCACCTTGATCGTGGTTGAAGTCCCACAATTGACCTTATCCGTCGACCGTAAAAGTCAGCACTTATGTCATAGTCAACTACGGGGGTTGAGAGGTTGATAGCCCACATTCTAGTTGAAGGGCGTAGATCGTAGGATTTAAAGGCATCATCATCCAATGGATATTGAAACATAAAGAGATCAAATGTTAACTGCAAGGGAAGAGCCGAAATTCTATAGATCGAGTGCTTATAATTCCCATCGACACTAGAAAAGCATTAAATGTTGCGCAAGTGATCCACCTGATATCGCCGGGACCATCGGATCAAGGGGATATTGATCAATGGTTATAAAGCATCAGTTTGGTTTGTTGATTGGAAAAAACTGCAGTCGTCACATTAAGAGTAAGATCGAAGGTGGAGACTGAAGGGAAAAAGGATTTGTGGAGAGAGTACTCAAAGAAGTTATAGGCACGACTTTAAATGTATTTGAAGTTTGGTTGTGTTGTCACGTGTTGCTCACGAGAGGCGATGAAAGCACATGTTGATGTGATGAGATATTGTGAGAGTTGTTGATCTGATGAATGAAATCAACGGTGGGGAAATGAAATTGCATATCGCAAGTTGGGAGTTCCAAAGGCATGTTCTATTGAGTTATAAAGTCCCGATAGAAAGATTAATGAAGGGTTAGCCTATAGAAAGTCTAATGAAATGTGTTCCACATGATATGTAAATGAAGGGGCATTAAACCTTAAGTAATCAAGATTTGACCAAACAGGTCATATAAATTCCTGGGACGAATGATATTATGCATTTTATATGCATACTAGGGGTATAGTGGGTTTTTCCTATCCATGATCGATATTTTAGAAATGAAAGGGATATTGACTTAATGAAACTTCTTCTTTCATCATTTAGTAATCTGAATCATTCAAGAATTTTTAATTTATGAGATGTAAAGGGGTTTCCCCTTTGAAGAGGATAATTTTTAAGTTGTTGATCTGTCTTTTTTGTGATCTAGTTATATAACATTAAGTATCCGAGCGTTGTATTCTAGGGTTGTTCTCCATCAAGGAGGCATCTTGGTATTTTTTCTACAGCTTTTTCTTCACAAAGATTAAAAATATCAAATTGATACCATGTGGAACAGAAATACTGATTAACTTTGAGTATGAATTTCAAATCTTGGTTCACAACATTTTATAAGATAATGACAAAAGACATTAGGGTTTCTGCATGCTCCAAAATTCAGTATTAAAAATGTGACCTAGGTAAAATCATCATAACTTTCTCTTCAATAGTTAGATTTTTATTTTGTAAGAAGTGACAAAAATAGCACAAAATTTAGTTTTTCATAAATCAATTTTACGGTCGAAAGTTGAAATAGTGTCACACGAAATTCCATACAAATTCACTCTATTGAACTAGTCCATAATCAAGCCATCTTGGGAAATTTGGCATAATATTATTTTGAAAAATCAAATTTTTGTTTTGGTTGTGGTGTTTGAAAGATGACTTGGGTAGGTATTGTGAGATGAAATTTATTACTTAGAAGATCTAAAATTACAAAGGTACAACAATTTCAATATTGAGCTCCTAAAAGGAAAGAAAAGCTTGGGTATTGTTTTTAAATTTTGCATAAAGTTTTTATGAAAAATTAGTTTGAAGTGGTTGAAAGGTCTTAGTGAAGCATATATATTGTTTATTTAATCCAAAACTATTTGAAGAAAAAAAATGGACACACCTAGTAAGAAACCATAAGGATCTACTATGACGCATGAACAAGAGGAAGTAATGCAACATTATGTATCAAAATGATGGGACCAAGTCGAACAAATTTTTCTCTCGCAAAGAGTAACCAAAATTGAAATGGAAGCTAATATGGATCTCTTGAAGAATAGTTTAAAAAAACAAATGGAAGAGTTGAAGGATGGTTTAAAAACGTAAATGAAAAGGGACCTGGAATATTTGAAGGATGGTTTGAGAAATTTTCTACAAGAAATGTTTTCTAGTGGTGATAAGGTACTCCATGAAAATCATGATGAGGATAAAAGGAATACAAATTTTGATTTTAGAGACTCCAATAATCAGTTGAAGACTAGACACATTCCAAATATTGATATGAGGAGGTTTGATGACAAGGATCCAGTGACAGCTCAAGCAATTCTTTGATCTAAATAATGTGTCAAACACACAAAAAGTAGGCATTGAATATTTATATTGAGAAAAACATCAATTTATATGGTGTAGATGGATTTGTTCTCATAAATAAATTGTGACTTGGAAAATTTTTGTGGAAGAATTGGTAGAACATTATGAGGATACAAAGAGAAACACCTTCTTTAGCCAATTGATAAATCTAAAAAAAACAAGTTCAATGGTAGAGCACATTCAGGATGTCCAAAGATTGAATATCAAGGTAGATGATATTATAAAGGAGCATATGATTGATGTCTTCATAGGAATTTTAAAGGATAACATCTACCATTAGGTTCTCCTTTGTGAACCTAATTTATTCCAGAAACGATTAAAGGTGGAAAGAAAATTTGAAAGAAAAATTATAGCAACAAGGAAGTCTACCACTCACAACTATAAATAGGGAAGCATTGTTGCTTCCAGCCTTCCACAACCTACAAGGTTGACACAACAACAATCAGAGGAACAAAGAGAAAAATGCCTTCGTTACAGTTGTGATAGAATGTACACATAAGATCATAGGTGTGCTTAGAAGAAATTATTTTACATGTATTTTGAAGAGGAGGAATAAAAGGAACAAGAAGCATCAAAAGAAGAGTATATAGACCATGAACAAACCCTGGAGAAAGAAGAAATGAATCTAAGCATATCTTGTAATGCATTGGGAGGAATTACCACTCCTAAAACTTGCAAGATAGTCAGATATATCAAGAAGAAAAAGGTAATATTGTTGATTGATTTGGGTAGAACCCATAATTTTATTCATTGTAAGATAACCAAGGAATTAAATTTCCTTCTATATCCAACATCAGAGTTTGAAGTGATTATTGCAAATGGATGAACTATAAATTTCTCTATAAAGTGCCAGAATGTCAAGCTAGCCATGGGAAGATATGTATTGAATAGTTTAATGTTTTCCATTACAATGGGTGGTGTTAATGTTTTACTAGGAGTCCCATGGTTACAATCCTTGTGGATGATAGGTTTTAGTTTCCAAAAACATTTGACAAAAAAATTTTGTGAAGGAAAGGAAATAGAATTAAGGGGTAACACAGGGAAACCAGGGAACATAATTTAGCTCCAATGGAATTAAAAGTCTTTTGAATAAAGACAAATGAAGAATAATTGCATAGTTATTCTCACTATAGGTTCAAACATCGAAATCATCTATTTCTCCAGATCTCCAAAACGCCTTGGACAATCATTCCAAGGTGTCTGAGACTCCCAAATGCCTACCACCTATTCCTAATTATGGTCGTGTTGTTCACCTGATTCCGAGAAGTGTTCCTCCACAAATTAGGCCTTACATATATCCCTATTCCCAAAAGAGTCAAATTGAACATATGGTTGCATAAATGTTCGACCCTAGTATAATTCAATGTAGTCAAAGTTATTTCTTAGCTCCAGTAATGTTGGTGCAAAAGAAGGATGGATCATGGCGTATGTCTCTAGATTATAGGGAGCTTAAAAAACTTGTTATTAAAGATAAAATTCCCATTCCTATCATTGATGAATTGTTGGATGAATTACATGGAGAAATTTACTTCACCGTGATGGATCTCCATTTGGGATATCATTAAATTAGAATGAAGACTAAGGACATTTTGAAAACAACAATAAAAAATCATGAAGGTCATTATGAATTTTTTTTCATGTCTTTTGGCCTTAATAATGCACCTTCCAAATTTCAAGGTTTTATGAATTGCATTTTCAAACCCTTCTTAAAAAAATCATGTTATTATTTTTTGATAATGTACTAATCTACTACAAGCCTTGGAAGTATCATGTTCAACATGTTGATAGGGTGATCGAAATATTGGAGGAAAAAAAATTATATCCAAAAACATCCAAATGCTTCTTTGGAGTACAAGAGGTGGGATATTTGGGTCATATTGTATCTCATGAGGGTGATAAGGTACACACTAACAAAATTAAATCCATTAAGGAATGGAAAATCGTCACAACCCTAAAGCATCTTCATGGATTTGTTAGGATGACAGGGTATTATTGCAAGTTTGTTACAAGTTATGGGAGAATAGAAGTCCCTCTAACAACATTATTGAATAAAGATGAATTTTCTTAGACTAAAAAAGAAACTAAGGCTTTTGAACATCTTAAAGAGGCAGTGTGGAAAGCACAAGTCTTAGCTACACTAGATTTCACAAAAATATTTATTATGGAATGTGATGCCTTAGGAAATGGAAATGGTGTTATTTTAATACAAGAAAAAAGATCCAATTCTTTTGAAAGTCATCCAATCAAGGGAAAGTATTCACACAATCTTATTTATGAGAATGAAATATTGGCAATACTACAAGCACTAAAGAAATGGTGACCTTACCCAATGGGAAGATATCAATAGATATCAAGGTAAGAATAGATATCAATACTCTTAAATAATTTTTGGAACACAAGCTATCTTCAGAAGAGTAGAAAAAATAGGTCACCATGACATTCGGTTATTACATCAAAATCATCTACAAAAAATACAAGCAAATTGTTGTTGTAGATGCACTCTCTAGAAAGGATGAGGATGTGGAACCATTGTTGTGTTTTGTGTCTATTATCCAACCTGATTGGATAACTAAAGCAAGAGATGAATAGAAGAATGAAGAATAGGTGTGGGAACTCACAAAATTTGCAGCAAGATCCCAATAAATCTGATACATTTATCTAGAAAAATGATTCATGATTGTATAAATATTTCTTATATCTCTCTAAGAATTCCCAACTCAAATAAAATATTCTTTTCAATTTCACACCTCTCACATAGGATGACACTCAATATTTTTAAAAACTTACCACAAGGTCAACAAGATTTTTTTGGAGATGGCCTTAAATTTGATATTCAAAATTCTGTGGTGGAATGTTTGTTTGTCCAACAAAATAAAATTGAGACAATTAAGATCGTGGGTCTGTTACAACCTTTACCCATTCCATGTCAACGTTGGTAGGAGGTCTCAATGCATTTTATCACAGGCTTACCAAAGTCTGAAGGAAAGATGTCATCATGGTGGTAGTTGATAGAATTACCAAATATGCACACTTTTGTGCATTATCTCATCCGTTTAAAGCTAGTATAATTTCTACTGTATCTATGAAAACTATTCAAAAGCTACATGGAAACCCAAATATTATTGTATGCAACAAAGATCCCAATTTCACTGGAAATTTTTAGACGAAATCATTTTCTTGTATGGCTACTCAATTAGCTCATAGCTCATCTTATCATCCTCAATCTAATGGGAAAACCAATATAGTGATGTTTTTTTTTAGAATGATGTCTTCATTTCTTTGTTTGTAATAAACACACATAATGGGTCAAGTGGTGAGCTCTGGCTAAGTGGTAGTATGACACTTCCTCTCATAATGAAACAAAATCGACCCCATTTATGGAACTTTATGGATATCATCCAACATCCATCACATCATATTTAAGGGGAAACTCTAAGTTTCAAGTAGTGGAAGATCACATCAAACATCAACAACAATTTATCCAACTCTTAAAGGATAACCTCACAATCGAGAAGAATCGAATGAAACAATAGGCCGATCAACATCGTAGAGAAATAATTTTTCATGTATGTGATTGGGTACTTTTATGGCTACAACAATACAAACAAATGTCCCTCAAGTAGTCTAAGAAGGAATAATAAATTACTACCCAAGTACTATTGCCCTTAAAAGGTGTTGCAAAATATTGGTATTATGGCATAGAAGCTAGAGATACATACATCTTCCTGAGTACACCCAAATTTCCGTGTTTCATGTTTAAGGAAGGTTATCAATGATAATATCCCAATTCAAACATTATTTCTAGAACTTGACAAAGAAGGAAAAAACATATTGGAGCCTAATGCAGTCATCGAAATGAGAACCTGATAGCTACGAAGTTGATCAATTTCAGATATCTCATTAAGTGGAAGAACTTACATGTAGATGATTCCACGTGGGAGGATGATAATATTATATAGAAGCATCCATAACTACTCAAGCATTGAGGACAACATTTTTTTGAGGAAGAGGGGCAGGTTGGGTCCCTATAATACTAGTGTACCCCCATTATTGTTATTTTTAGTCTAGCCCCCTATTGTTATTAGTGTTCCCATGTAGCCCCTATATTGTTACTTTTAGTCCCAATAGGAGCCCACTATTTTTATTGTTTTGTCCTTATATTATTATTTTTATGTAGGCTCTAATTATATTGTGAGCCCTTATACTCCTATATATAGGAAGGAGGTCTTGTCATTTCAATTATTCACGAATTGTTCATTTATGAGATGTAAAGGAGGTTTACCCCTCGAAGTGCCCTTTTTGAGGTCATTGATCTATCTTTTTTGTGATCAGGTTACATAACAAAGTGACCATAGAGCGAAAAATCATTAGATCCTAAGTAGGCTCCAATATTCTAGTTTAAGAAAAAAAATGGAGGGTGTTGATCACAATGTAAAAAGCTTCCAATTTCAAGGATTTCAAAGGAAAAGACAGAACCAAATTTCTTCGAACAAACACATTCGAGAAATGTTGTGATAATGACCTTACTAAAATCAGAAACATAAATGAATAAAAAATTCCACTCTTGGTGAATAGTTTTATGATTAAGATCTACAAAAGGAATTTTATAAAGTAAGTTGTTACATGGACATTCAAGAGATAATATTTGGATGTGATTGAAATTATAAATGTTCTCAATCCACCCAAGGAATGAAATAAAAAAAATATATGAAATAATAAATACCTAGGAAGAAACCTTATTTAGACACTTGGGACAAACTTCAATATGAAAACCTCATTAGACGTAGTTCTAATATTGCAATAAAATTATCTACTATAAAAACCTTTGAAGGACTAGGAGGGTAGGGAAATGGAATAAACTAGAAATGATGACATTATATTGTAAAATAAAAACAGGAAAAACAATATAAATTTTTGTGGTTGTTGAATCCATATACCCCCATCAAGAACTTGTAACCAAATATTAAAAATGATCTCAATAAAAATTCAAGGATAATTCAATCAAGAAAATATTCATATTTAAATGGATATGAGAATAAGGTTACTGTATTTTTTCATCTTACCAAAAAAATTATAATTCAATAATTCATTTTCCATTACTTTCATTCTTTATTCCACAAGATTTCTTGCAAAGCTATAAATTCAACATTTCTACCATAAGATCATTCACTCATATATAAATTTCTAGTTCATCACACCATACCACCATGGAATATCATAAATATTGGTAGCATACCATCCTAACAATATCATCATTATTGTTAAAACCTTTTCCACATTTCCTAGCCATCCAAAGAATAATCTCATAATTCTTGTAGTCACTAACAAGATCCCCTGCAAAATTCATTCTATTTCTATAGGAAACATATATATATACTTTATATATATATATATATATATATATATATATATATATATATATATATATTAAAGAAATATTGATCTCCAATGCTATATATCTTGAACAGAGAATATTTAAAGTACCATTCAGATTCAACGAAAATAAAAGTCCATTTTAAAGCACTTCAAGAAGATCCTTCATAGAAAATAAGACAACAAAAATTAAGATAGAGACTTAAACAATGAATAGCATCAAGTAATTTGGTTAAGCTAACTATACATTAGACATATTCTTACTCATGTATGATAATTTTTCTATTACACTTATCTTTTATCATATTTTCATGCAATTTCATAACTTTCATGCAATTTTGAAAATACTAGTATTTTCCAATTTATGTTTTTTTTAAAGAGAGACTTGAAAAGAAAAAAACACACTAAACCATAGTTGAGGCCATCCCCAACTCCCATGTGGAGTTGGGAGGACATAATGTAATCCACTAAGTTCTTGATTCATAAATGATACCATAATCATGAACAAGCCACATGACATCACTATCCTATGATGACTAGGGAATAATAATTGTGAAACATTGAGTGGAAATCAAGTGAAGTGTGGTGATGTTCGAGGACATGACTAAGAGACATTATCGCAAAGATATGAACTAAGTCAAATTTTAGTTAACCCATCACCCTTATTGTAATCATATCTTGAATGAAAATGAACCCTCCCTCATCAATGTCATCGAAGTCTACTCTCGCCAAGGAAACCCTCCATAGGTTAGAAAAACATACTCTCTGAAAGGAATATATAAATAGAATTGTGCAGAGTGCAACAAAAGGGGGACATCAAACTAAAAAGGGGTAGTTTAGTCCAATTTTTTTTCTACATAGTATATGCGAAATTGTTTACCTTTGATGGTTATTAGAATCCTTCTTGGACCATTTTTCAACCACATGCATAAATTTATTCATTTGATATTAAATATGATAATTTCTATCTAGAACCATCATTTCAATAATTACTTGGTAATATTTAGCCCTACCAAATTGACCTTGTGAGTATTACTTAGAATAAAAACTAACCTACATATCCTAGTTACAACTTCAACTCTCTGAGAAGGAGGAAGACCCTCTCCCAGAAAAAACACTATAAACGTTTTGGTAACAAGGATGGTACATTTCAATCAAAGGGAATATATATAATAATCCATATTTGATCAATATATTATTTTTAATCTATCTTAATTATTTTAGAGTGGAAAAATTGGAGGAATTAGCTCTCAGGACAATGTTTATCGGTGGGACCTAGTTTGCAAAATTAGGGTCTTAAACCCTCCAAAAGAATTTTGAGGCACCAAATGATACCTTTAGGGGTGTAAAAAAATTCTTGTATAGAACCACACCATTATTTCCTACTCTACACATAAAGACCTTGTAACCACCTCCTCCCATATTTATCCACTTTTAATAGTTTTTCTGGGCTAAACATGAGCTGAGTGTCACTATCATAAGACTCAACCTCATCTATGACCTTAAGGAAATGGAGTCAACCACTTGAGACCTTAATGACTTCCCTTAGGTGCTACAGGACCTTTAGGAGCAACACAACCCCTCCAGGTGTCCATCCCTGAGATGGCTCCCTTTTTCACTAACTTAGAGCATCTGTCTCTCCCTTTCCAAGCCCTCCAAGCAAATGAGATCCTATAGTTTCTCTCACAATCCTACATGAGTGCTACTATAGCCTTTTTTTGTCAATATTATGTAACGACTGTTAGATTTAAGGATATTTTCCAGGGCTAGGACCTATTCTCTATGAAGAACTCCATGAAACTTCTAGATTTCATTAAAGACATAGAAATAATGATTGTAAACCGAAACAGAAACCATTACTTGACCTGACCTTCCCCAACCAGGACTAATGTTTCATCAAACACTTGGTAAACATGCAACCTATATGTCATGAATGAAAATCTGATCAGAATGATCTAAAAATTATTTGAGGTTTAACAAGAAGGGTCACTGGCTTCTCACTTTAGTTGTGATAATATCAATTAGGTCTTGCATTCAGTATTCAATCAATTACAAGTAAAAGCATGAAATAGCCATGGCTAAGAACTATCAAATAACCATGGTTATAACCAAAATAGCAAAAGATAAATAGTAATGAGAGAACAACCCTTAAAGCCACATAAGAACAAGTAAATTTCCTCATAAAAAGTAAGAGGAACTTAGCTCTTATTAAATATAGGCAAAATCTAGCTAGGCTCGGGACTTCCACATAGCACCTAATCATAGATTGGCTAATTAAAATATTTCTTTCATCCAATAACCCCCATGCCATATTACAACCATGAATGTGGGATATCACGCGATAAAAAAATCCATAAACAACTAAGGGAATTCATAGGTTAAACCACCTCCACCCTCACCATAACATGACTATTGGAATTATGATGTATGTGTTGTACTTGATCGCAACCCACTTGTAGCAAAACAACTCACTCATATATGGTAGCTATATGAATCTATAGAGAAGATATCATATGTGACAAAATGCATGTCAGGAGTGTCTACAGATGTGATGAAATGCAGGGCAACTTCAAGGAATCAGTTCAGAAAGAAACACACTCAAATGAAAGGTCACAGTATAGTAGGTAGACAACAAAGAATTACATATCAATCTTCACAAAATGAAGAAAGAGAGGTATATGCAGGTTCATCACTGACCAAGCTACATATACATGCAAGTTCACTATATACAAGTCGTGTATACATACACACACACTTTTATGGAAGGAAAAGTGTGTATATCTTCGAAAAATACTTTTTTGGTCTAATGTATTTGGTCCATGGTATTTTTTATCCATGATATTAATCGAAGCTATTGGGTCCAAGGTATTGACCCAAGGTATTTGGTCCAAGATATTGGTCCTAAGTGGTTTTAGTCCATGGTATTGAGAAAGGCCTACAATCTATAAGAGGAGGAAAAGGTCATTAGGCCAAGGTGTGCAAGTATTGAATATTTGATGAAGTATGAGATCTAATATGCAGGTTATTGGCTTATGGTGCTTGATCTGAACCAAGGATGAACCTTAGCGTTTGATGAAGGATAAGATATAATGATCTCAAGGCTTGAAGTGAATTATATTTATGTCATTTGGTCATGTCTCTGAATAACTGGAACATGATGTAGTGTGTATATGTGATGATATGGGTATGACTGATGTCTGGAATAGTTGTAATGTTCAAATCATCATTTACAGATCTGTACGCAGGTTCATTTTAGAAAAGGAGTATATACATGCTAGTTTCGCATATCAAAGCAGCGTATACATCGTAAATTTGATTTGCATATTTGAACGTTGGTTGAGCTTGAGGAAAGCACATATGCACACAGGTTCGACACATGCAAGAAATGTATACGTTATAAAATATGTTTTAGTTTCTTATGTTTGCTGTTGTAGTGTTCTGGGTTCTGGTTTGGATTTTGATTACTATATTCTAGTGACAACAATCTGAATGATCATATTGATGAAGTGATTGATTGATTAGGTTGTGGTTGGTTCAAAAGGAAATTGGTTGATGAAGATATATTTGAAGATTGATATTGTTGATGGATCCATTCTGAAAATTTTTGAAATGTGGTCCCTGGAAGAAAAGAGAAGGTTGTAGCTTTCTGTAGCCTGACACCTACGTATTAGTAAACATATCAGCTAGTACAAGAGCTAGGGGGTTGTAGCTCCCTTCTAGTAGAAGCTGGAGAATGAGAGAAGGTTGTAGGCTTCTGTAGGTATAAGCCTGCATACTAGCATAATACTGTACAAGTACAAAAATTGTAAACATAATTCTCTTATTATTAAAAGAAGACAAAGACGATTGCAGCAGGTGGTTTTCACCCACTTTGGGTTTCCACCTTATATCTTGGTCTTCCTGTGTGTTACTTATGCATGATGCTTTATTCTATTTTACTATCTATTGAATTCCTCATATACTGGTTAAAGTTCAATGCATGATAATTTGGGTAAATAAAAAGGTCTCTGCATATACACTGTTTGCATTAAGTACAGTGGCTTATACACGTTAGTTCACTAAGCTAAAGTAGTGTATACAAATCAGTTTTGAGAATTAAATTATTGATCTAATAATATTGATTCACCCCCCCTCTCAGTATTATTTCCAACAATTGTTATCAAAGAAGGTCTTTCAGAAGAAGCTTGATCGCTTGAAGGAAGATCCATCATCATGAGTAATCAAGAAAGCGGGGGATCCATCAGACCCCCAATCTTTGATGGGATTTTTATTGGAAGGTAAGAACCATAGCCTATCTTCAATCTCTTGGGATAGATGATTGGGAAATTGTGGAAGGAGGATATATATTTCCATCAACAATTCCTACAGATACAATAGGTAAAAAGAAATATGAAATCAATGCCAAGGTTGTGAATACATTATTGGGAAGTCTGTCACAATCAAAGTTTCTCAAAGTTTTGCAGCTCAAATCAATGAGAGAAATATGGGACAAAACCATTCTAATCTATGAAGGAGACTCTCAAGCAAAACGTGCTAAACCACAAACTTTCAGAATTCAATATGAAACTCTCAAGACGCACAATAATGAAAGTATAGCTAGTTACTTCTTACGTGTAGATGAGATTTTTAATTGCATGAAGAATCTGGTGAAGAGATAAAGGAAGTTACCTTAGTTGGAAAAGTTTTCAGATCTTTATCTGCTAAATTTGAATCAAAAGTATCTAGCATAGATGAAAAGTAGGATCTATAGACTATTACTATGACAAATCTTCATGGAATCTTAACTACCTTTGAGATGAGAAAAGGAGGTCCATCTGATATGAGAGAAGCAACATTTAAAGCATCAGTAAAAGGAAAAGAAGAATGCAATGAATCAGGACATATTTCAAAATAAGAAGAGAAAGCAAACTTTGTCAGGAAGCTTCAACGGGGTTCCAAAAAATTTAGATGTAAACTACCTTTCAAATGTTTTGCCTATGGTAGAGTCAATCATTATGCTACCAAATGTTGTCATAAAGATAAATATGATAAAGGGAAGGAATCCGAAAAAATGGAATAGAAAACAATGTGTAAGTAAAAGGAGCTACTATGCTCATGAAGATAGCGATGGTTTATCAAATAGTGATGAAGATGAAAATAGTAATCACTATAGACTTCTGATGGCTTATGAAGATGATGAATTTTTGGATTGTTTACATAAAGATGATCTTTATGAAGAAATATCTAAACTCAAAATCTGTTTATAAGAAAAGAATATGATTATAGATACCTTGACATACCAACTTGCTAAAAGAGAAAAACACAATGACAAGCTAGAATGTGAAATTGTGGGACTAATAAAGGATCTTGAGAAAACAAAAGCTCTCAATCTTAGATTTGCTAAAGCATCATAAACCTTAAATGAAATTATCAAAGTGGAGTGCTCTCCTCTGATAATGAAAGGTCTTGGATATACTAAAGAAACATCTCAATCACAAAAGCCATCAACCTCCACTAAAAGCTATCTTGATGCAGCAAAGAGCAGTGAACAGTTTGACAATCATCAGCAAAGGCATAAAGTAGATCACAAGATGAATCAGGCTCAATTTACTTCAAGGATGAAAAGAAGCCACAATCAACTTCAGGTAAATTGTACTCAATTTGCTTCAAAGATAAATATCAATAAAAGCTACAATCAACATGTCAATAGATTAGATAATCATAGGAACTTCTTTAATGGTCAATGTTTCTTATGTCATAATTTTTGACACAAAGCTACTCAATGTGTTGCTTACAAAACCATCATGACTAGAGAAGCACGAAATCAAAGGAATATGACAGGGATCAAGAAAAGTTCCTATAATAACTCTTCTCTTCTTGAAAATGAAAGAGAATGGTCGATCTCTAACAAGATTGGCCATGAAGAATTTGAATGCAAAAGTAATTTTTGGCAAATATCTCAAAAGGAGAAAACTCCATTAAATCCCGAAAGATGGAGAAAGAGAGAACCACAAACACAAATATGTGTTATAGCCTTGTATGCAGAACGATAAGAAAACTAGTGGTACATTGACAGTGGATGCTCAAAACACATGATAGGTGACAAAGAAAAACTACACTCATATAATGCCTTAGAAAAGGAAAAGAGTGTCTCATTTGGAAACAACACTCCTGCTGTCATAAAAGGTAAAGGCTCTGTTTTCTTGAAAGGAAAAGTTAAAGCTAGAAATGTTACGTATGTTGATGGCTTAAAACACAACCTCTTGAGTGTGATTCAAATGTGTGATTAGGGAATTGAAGTAGTGTTTCAATCAGATGGATGCGTTGTTCATGAGCTTGATACAAGAGAAACCATGATCAGAGGGACAAGAACTCCAAAAAACCTATACATACTCAAGGGAGGACAAAAATAGTGCTATTGTTAGCTTATAGGGGCCTGACTTGGGTTCAGAAGAGTTATTTAGCCAAACAAATCCCACAGCTACTGACCCTTTGAACAACAGTCCGTAGAGCACAGATTGAGGTCTCACCTGAGGTAGCAAGGGACGGTGCTAGAACCAGGTTTCCGCACCCTTAGGATGTCTTGATGTGGTGTAAATGGTTCGTACGTCGTTTTGTAGCCTCAAACTATGTTGTGGCCAGCAACAACCCCCCCTTTTTTATTTTTAAGTGTTTGTCCAAAATGCTAAATGAATGGGGACCCCTAGTTTAATTTTGAAAAAAATCAAATTTTCCTTCTTCAAAATAAAGCTACAATCGTAAGCTTAGAGAGGTCTTTCGAATATTTTAACCTAAGTCTACAATAAGGTAAAGGTCTTTAAAAAATTGCATTAATGTGCAAGGCCCCCCCACGTTAAGCCTAACGTCGCATCACAGTAAGTAATGTTCATAAGGAAAAACCTCAAAATCTGTCAATCTACAATAACACCGATCGCAAGATCACACATCGTAGAAATAAACTGGCAATACTTAACAAACATGAAGCTCCTGCGACCGGCGATGTTGCGACCTGCGATATTGCGATCGCCGCGATGGCGCAGTTTGCAATATGGAGATTTGCGATTAGCGCATCTTACGATGGCACGATCTTCAATGTAATGTAAGTAAATCATGAATCATTTAATCGCGAATCCTTCGGGCACACCATTCAAAGAAAAGCCACTTACCATAATCTCACCCCAAATCATGCGATTTTAATGATAGTAAGTGGATTAGTTGTCAGTTATTTAATGAAATAAATACGCATGCTTTTCTAAAGAATTATTTCACGTAAGGTGGCATATTTGGTATATCTGTTGCATTTAAAACTCTCCCATCACCTTTCTCAATCAGTCATTTCCACTTCGCTCGTAATCTGTAGGAACTAAGAGATAAGAAGATTCAAAAGCCGAACGCAGGAGAAAATGGGAAAGAAACATAAATCCCAAGGCTCCGAGATGAAGGAAAAGACAAAGGAGATGGTGCCCTTGTACACAGACACTGCATGCAACAGGGACACAGGAATTTCGACCTCGGAAGGCATGTATAGGCTGCTGGATGAGGAAAATCCTAGAGTAATGAAGGTTGATAGCGCCGCGGGATCACAAAACTCTTCCGAGGCATCCTTAGAAGAGCTGGCATGTTCATTTCTTCACCGAATAGTAGCTAGACCCAAGATTTTGCCGTATACAGATATGATCAGATGGATACTTGACAATGGAGAGTTACAAGGCAGGAAATTCAAGGCTCAAGGGCATGGGCTCATAGGATCATTCGCCGTGCAAGACTTAAAGTTTATGTATCATCTTCCTGAGCCTCAGACGACCTACAACACGTAATTTTTCAAGAAATTTGTAGCAGAGAACCCAAACCTGGCAGAAACCACTAAAGAATGGACCAGAAGAGAGGAGCTGCTAAAAAGGGACAAAAATGGTATGTACAGCACTGGTTCACTCACCTCTCCGTATTGTTTTGCTGCAGCCATACTTTGTAGGCTGTTTGGGATGCCAGACATAAATAAATTTTCGTCTGAATGGCTACCACTCGTAGACACTACCACAAACGCTAATATCGTGGATTGGGCCAAGATATTTTCTGATAACCTATACACTGCTGTTATGAATTACCGGTCTAAGAGATCCTTGTCTCAAAGGGTCTATCCTCCTTTTTATCTCTCTGCTTATATTATGGATTCTATTTGCTATGTATCTAAATTCCCAACTATGGGCTGGAAATGGACTACCCAGGACCCGTCACCTATTCATGTTTATCACAATGTATTATGGGATTCACAGTTTGCCCCTCACTTCTATCAGATTTTCCACGGGCTCATCTTACCCCTATATAGGATGATGTATGGTGAAGAACCCCCGAGGTGCTCGCCCGAAGCGCAAATAGACATCATCCCCATTGCAAGATGGTTCGGGGAAGAATGGTTCACTTATATTAGAGTGTTTGGGAGAACTGTACCTCCACATGTCCTACCTCTGTATGTCCCCGACAAGCTTTTGGCTAGGGAAATTGCCTATGAGACTTGCTCAGAAGGCGGCCTAACCAAAGAACTAAAAGTCAAGAAGAAGGCCATATGGCCTCAATTTCCTGTAGCTTGTGGGGCCTTCTCATTGTTCGATGTAGGACACGCTTTCACCGAAGTAGAGAATGTGACGTCTCTACAGCTATTTAAATTCCCCGCTTAGCCTTTTGACCTAAATAATGTTACCCATGATTTCACTACAAGTGTCAGAATAAAAGTATTCGTCGGAAAGAAAGATTTATTCGATGATTTGTTTCAAAGTAAAAGTTCATTCCAGGAAGTTTTGCGAGAAGCTCGGTCGAGGTTATCCCCAGACGACCTCCAAAGATTTTTGCTATTCAGAGAAAGAAGGCTAGCCAGTGTTCCCCTAGAAAAGCTGCGATTGCTCGCCAGAGAGCCTACTCCCAGCGTCAGCCTCAGTGGAAACACTAGTACTTCCAAATCCAAATCTGTCGCTGCCCAAGGAACACCTTAACATTCTAAGAAGTTTGCAAGCGACCAAGGAAAAGGCAAAGAAATAGCCAAAGATACAGCTCAGTCAAGTGCAATGTCGCAACATCAAGTTATCGCCTCCCCATCAAGAGATGTCCCTCCTCCCGTCATTAAATCGCCACTCATCACAAGAATGGGAAAAATTCAACGAGCTAATCAGCCTTGAAGCGAAAGTCACAAGAACACCTGTGAGCGATGCACAGGTAACACAGGAAATGGTTTCAACCATGGTCGTTAGTGTCTCAGAAATGGAGCACAGTCATATCGCTCCGCCTTCTGAACTTCTACTTAGTGTAGAGGAAATTCCCCCACTGGATGTATTCTATAGTCCCCAACATAAAGCAGTGGTGAGGAGACAAAGAAAGAAGAGAAATATGTAGAATACGCCGTCACAGGATGCTGAAAATTTAGACGTCTTATGGAAAGACCCTAACAACAACCCGACAGAAAATCTCACGAAGTTGTCTCAGATCGCAGGAGCATACGCTTCTGCGACTATCGACAAGGCGTCGAAAGTTCAGCAACTATTGAGGGAACAAGAAAACCAAATACAGCTACTACAACAACATCTACAACAAGCCAATGTTGGTATTGAAGCGTCCAAACAACTCGAGAAACTACAAGAATACTTTCAGCAAATGCAGATAAGCTATCAAAGAAGCCTAGATGAAAAAGGAAAGCAGTTGCAAACTTTACAAGAAATACACAAGGACAAGCCCAAGCTTTCCGAATTTGTTTCGGAGTTTACTGGCTTAAATGAGCAACTTCTGCAACAACAGGAAGAATTGGGACGTAAAATATCGCAGTGCAGTCACTATTGCGAGCTGAGCGACAAACTCACCAATCAAGTGACAGACTTGCGAAGTGACTACGACCAGGTTGACAGACGAGTGACAAAGTACCTAGCTTGGCAGGATGGAGAGGAAGGGAAGAGACCAAATGCACCCAGAATAACCGAGAGCCATAAAGAGTTGCTCTTTAACAAATGGGACGATCAAATCAGGCAGGCAGAACAGGCGGCAAAGATAGCGGTGACACAGGTGAGCGTTCTTATAGACTGTGTAAATGAAAATTTACACAGAGCCAACTTAATCACAGAAACCACCACGGGATACCTACCAAACAAGTCACGAATCGAGGCAGAATGGAAACAGAAGGCACAGGAAAAGGGAAAAGCGATCCAGGCATTGAATAGGTTAAATTGGGAGTGTTATTGGGCATACTTAGTCAAGCCACACAGTCAATGGATGACTGTGAAATGCATCATAAACTTAGATGAGAAAGTAGTGCCAACTCTCATAGATTCCATTTTTGTAGCCCAGCTCAGCGCAAAAGTCGGCCAACCGACTCTTCTCAAATCCATGATGAACACTTGCAGTTTTAAGGACCAAATTCAGAAGTAGCTTATTTTTAGTAGTTTGTTGTTTCTTTTTATTTAGATTAGAAAAAGGACGGTCATTTGAGAACCGTATCCTAAAATTTTGTAAAAACACTATTATTAGAATTAGGAAGTAGTATTTTAACCCTTCTCATGCATTTAGAGAAGGGTCCAGAGATTTGTCAAAAACTTATCCTCAGAACATGCACTTCTGCACCATCAGAGGAGGTTTTGATGAATGGATGGATCGAGATTTATTTTTACTTGCATTTTGATATCTTCTACTGATGTTGCACTTTTGTACTCTTGGTAGATTTTAGAACAAGTAGAGATAGATCGTTTTTGCTTGAAGCTTATGGGTAGAACTAGTCATAAATGGTACTTTTATCTCTTGGCAATTCCTGCTCATATTCTTTAAGTGATTTACAGTTTCAGTTGTTTATATGTTATTGCATGAATGTATGGGTTATCATTTGGCACTTTTGTATGGTGGAGTCATATTGTTTATGTTTGACATATGAATGGCTTATTATGCGATATGTTGTTCACAACTGTTTTCCCTAACTTCTTATGCAAAGTGGTTTATCTTTAATGATTTCTATTCTTATAATAGCTGAATGATCTTTATTACCAGTTATTGTTCGAAATCTTTTTAGATCGCGTAATGGAAGATATACAATCCCGGGTTAGGATAGATTTGATGTGTTGTTTCTCAATAGATTATAATAGCATAGAGTAAAGTTAAAGAATCTGAATTAGATTAGCTTTAAAATACCCTTATATCAGCACAGTTCTACTCTACACACACACACACACCCAAGATTGGGAAACTGGTCCTGTTATCCCTAGTCGGACCCGCTATACCAAACAGATAAGGAGCTGCCAACCAAGGTCCGGACCAGGTGGGTATACCCCTTGTTGTTGACCCGATTTTCAGGGCTTCAACATATTTGGCGCTAGAGGAAGGGCCTGAACATAGTGTCTATTGGAATGATTTTCAAATCGTAACATTCAAATCTGGATGGCTGCTCACAAACTTCCCATTTGGAGTTGCATCCATGTTCCTACCTCTTCCAACACTCCACCTGAAGTGGTAAGACTCTTGTCTTAGGTCAAATTCAATGGTAAGAATAAGTCTTCTGCTTTTAATCATGCTCTTCAATTTATTCAAAGAATTTCAAGTTATGATATTCCAAGAATTGATGAAGGCATTTTATGCAGAATTTTTACTCTTACATTCACGACGGAAGCTAGAAAATGGTGCATAAACCTCCCAGTTGCATCGATTCATAGCTGGGACCAATTCGTCAAAATTTTCATTCTTGAATTTGATTATTATGACTATGACCAGGTATACGATGAAATTGATTATCTCCGGAAAAAAGATGAATCTATTAGGGATTTTAATATGCAATTTCATCTTGATTGTCTAAAGTACGATCTTGAAAGTGAACTCATAGATGAAGAACCTTTAGATTATGCTGAACATTCCCTGCTTCCTATATCTGATCAAGTAGAAATTAGTTCGAGTTTTGTCTCATTTCTTTCTAATATGAATGAGAATTCCAATTTGAATATACAAATCGCTCATAATGAAGAAAGCCCCCAAAGCCTAGGAGTTATCCATACTCTAATACAAGAAGACAAAAGCGAGGAAGTTGGAGGGAAGCCTGCCTTGGAACCAGGAGATGACTTTGTTACAAGGTCAGATAATATCGTTGCAAATCAACAAATGCAGATGCCAAGGTTAGAACAACAAACTAGTTTTCTTTCAGGAAGTATCAGTACAAAAAGGTATGATCTAAAACCCGATGTCTATGTTGAATCTGATGAACGAATATTTTTTCATGATGATAGTTTTAAATGCGTTGCTTCAGAATCACACTTCTCTCTTTATCCTGATGTTTTTAATGATGATAACTTTCCCCTCTCAACATTAAAGATATTTGAAAAAACACAGAGGATAATTCAAGTAAGTCATCGTTAGATTTTCAAAATAAAGAGATAGCTATAGAACATCCTTTGATTTCTTCCAAACAAAGATCACTTGAATCACCTTGTTTGAAATTATATGACCAAAAGGAAGAATCTAGGAAAACTGGTAAAATTAGTTATGGTGGTTACTTTTCCAACGACGATGTTATTGATTTATCTCAAGTAACTCATCAAAGCTCAAAAAATGAGAGATATTCTAATTCGGAAAACATAGCATTCAATCCTCATTTCGAAGCCAAAGATCATTCGCCTGATTTTACTGACCAAGACAATATCCCGATCTATGATTCATATCATGAAGAAACCCCCATGCCTGTTCACAATCGTAATTTATCTTCTGATTCACAAGACCTGGCCAGTTCTTGTGAACAAAAAAATTTTACAAGCTTATCCCATTTGTGCTGTAACTTTATTTGTACAAAAAACTATTTTTTTTATTGTTCCCACTTGCACTCATTTTGTACAAAATCGGATTGCGTTTTAAATTTTCAGTTTTTTGATAGATTATTCTGGTATGACCAACACCTTATCAAAGAACATCCAAAAGACGAGCTACCATTTTAGAAAGCTAAACTATGTCAAGGAAGTACAGAACTTCCTCTATTACAAGATCATCAAGATATAACAGAAAGTCATCCTTATTTTTATGATCCAATAGATATCCAGTTGGAAAGAAGTTTTTGCGAGAAAGCAATTTCGGGCAAAATTCCAACTGGAGTTATGCATTCTTATTCCGCATCCAAAGTTAACAGTCCAAGAAAAGTTCCGTTCTTAACACTAACGTTGGAAAGTTGCATACATATAGGAATAAAAATGAGAAGGTGGCTCCATTGGAAATATCATTTCACCTAGTTAAATTTTTGTATATAATTAGAGTAGGAATAGGAGTAGTTTAGTTAGGTAGTTAGGTTTATTTTTGAATAGTTGATAGTCAAAATAAGAAAAGAAGATTATCCCTATTGTCTACACAACCCTAGGGAATGTCTCCTTCTCATTTCATTAAATATTTTTCTCCATAAATAAAGTTTTCTTTGGTCAGCAGCATTTGACGTTTACGAAAGACACTTTTTTCTCTATCAAGATTTTGAACTTCTGCTTCTATAAATGACAAATATTTTTCTTTGAAACTTGATCTTTATTATCAATAGAACTTTAATCCAGATATGATATTAGTTTCAACTCCAAAAAATTGAAGAAAGCAATCTTAGCGAATCAATTGTTTTACGTCAGTAAAATGAAAGGCATCAATGACAAGATGAGGAGTCCCTGTAGAAACAACGATTACCAAAGAAGCTCTATTATTGTCGTCCAAAACTTTCTTAAGGAAAGAAAATTGACTTCCTCCCTGCTAAAGGAAATCGCAGCATTCAGGGAAGCAATCCAATGAAAACACTATATCTCAAAGAATAAGAGGTCTCATCACGAGCCGACTTATCATCATCACAGATATTAT
The DNA here is from genome assembly GCA_000404065.3 of Pinus taeda. Taxonomy (NCBI): domain Eukaryota; kingdom Viridiplantae; phylum Streptophyta; class Pinopsida; order Pinales; family Pinaceae; genus Pinus; species Pinus taeda. The sequence continues at coordinate 258,144 of APFE030992690.1, forward strand.
AACTTGGTGACTTTGCCAAAACTTTCCACCAAAACAGGGCAACGACTCAAGATTGTTGCAATCAAAAGACAAGGGGTCTCATCACGAGCAAGCTTGTTCAGCAAAAGTATAAATCAAGTGAGTGACTGTGTCATAATTTGGCCACCAAACCAAGACATTGTTCTTTAGAGAATAAAAAAGAAAAAGCTTCAAAATGGGTTTTTCTCTGAATGGTTGTAAACACACTTAGGCAGGATAAAGGATCATTACTGGTTAATAGGTAACCCTGTCAAGGCTATGGATGCCTACTCGCAGTAGAGGCTCTACCTGTGACAAAGAAGCATATTTAAAAAGGACTGCTATACAGGGAAGACTTTATTTTAATTTTTATTTAAGACCAAGTAAGGGCTGGTGTAAACGCAAGAACAAGCTAAGAATACAAGTA
>APFE030992690.1:261125-355695 GCA_000404065.3 Pinus taeda
CTTTCTATAATAAAGTTTAAGTTTTCTGAGAATTTTTTTTTATTACTTTTAGAAGTTTGAAAAACGTCAAAAGAAGGTTAGAGATAACTGGTTCTCCAAAGTGAATCACCAATTATTGTGCCCAGCAACAACCCCCCCTTTTTCATTTACGTGTTTGTCCAAAATGCTAAATGAATGGGGACCCCTAGTTTAATTTTGAAAAAAATCAAATTTTCCTTCTTCAAAATAAAGCTACCATCGTGAGCTTAGAGAGGTCTTTCGAATATTTTAACCTAAGTCTATGATAAGGTAAAGGTCTTTAAAAAATTGCATTAATGCGCAAGGCCCCCCCACGTTAAGCCTAACGTCGCATCGCAGTAAGTAATGTTCATAAGGAAAAACCTCAAAATTTGCCGATATGCGATAACACCGATCGCAAGATCGCACATCACAGAAATAAAGTGGAAATACTTAACAAACATCAAACTCCTCCGACCCGCGATGTTGCGACCTGTGATATTACGATCGCCGTGATGGCGCAATCTACGATCTGGCGATTTGCGATTAGCGCGCCTTGCGATGGCACGATCTTCAATGTAACGTAAGTAAATCATGAATCATTTAATCGCGAATCCTTTGGGCACGCCATTCAAAGAAAATCCACTTACCATAATCTGACCCCAAATCATGCACTTTTAATGATAGTAAGTGGATTAGTTGTCAGTTATTTAATGAAATAAAGACGCGTGCTTTTCTAAAGAATTATTTCATGTAAGGTGGCATATTTGGTATATCTATTGCATTTAAAACTCTCCCATCACCTTTCTCAATCAGTCATTTCCACTTCGCTCGTAATCTGCAGGAACTAAGAGATAAGAAGATTCAAAAGCCGAACGCAAGAGCAAATGGGAAAGAAACATAAAGCCCAAGGCTCCGAGACGAAGGAAAAGACAAAGGAGATGGTGCCCTTGTACATAGACACTGCATGCAACATGGACGCAGGAATTTCGACCTGGGAAGGCATGTATAGGCTGCTGGAGGAGGAAAATCCTAGAGTAATGAAGGTTGATAGCGCCACGGGATCACAAAACTCTTCTGAGGCATCCTTAGAAGAGATGGCATGTTCATTTCTTCACCGAATAGCAGCTAGACCCAAGATTTTGCCGTATACAGACATGATCAGATGGATACTTGACAATGCAGAGTTACAAGGTAGACAATTCAAGGCTCAGGGGCATGGGCTCATAGGATCATTCACCACGCAAGACTGAAATCTGATGTATCATCTTCCTGAGCCTCAGATGACCTACAACACACAATTTGTCAAGAAATTTGCAGCAGAGAACCCAAACCTGGCAGAAACCACTAAAGAATGGACCAGAAGAGAGGAGCTGCTAAAAAGGGAAAAAAATGGTATGTATAGCACTGGTTCCCTCACCTCTCCGTATTGTTTTGCTGCGGCCATGCTTTGCAGGCTATTTTGGATGCCAGACATAAATAAATTTTCGTCTGAATGGATACCACTCATAGACGCTGCCACAAACGCCGATCTCGTAGATTGGGCCAAAATATTTTCTGATAATCTATACACTGCTGTTATGAATTACCGGTCTAAGAGATCCTTGTCTCAAAGGGTCTATCCTCCTTTTTATCTCTCTGCTTATATTATGGATTCTATTTGCTATGTATCTAAATTCCCAACTATGGGTTGGAAATGGACTACCCAGGACCCGTCACCTATTCATGTTTATCACAAAGTATTATGGGATTCACAGTTTGCCCCTCACTTCTATCAGATTTTCCACAGGCTCATCTTACCCCTATATAGGATGATGTATGGTGAAGAACATCTGAGGTGCTCACCCGAAGAGCAAATAGACATCATCCTCATCGCAAGATGGTTCCGGGAAGAATGGTTCACTTATATTAGAGTGTTTGGGAGCACTGTACCTCCACATGTCCAATATTAGAGTGTTTGGGAGCACTGTACCTCCACATGTCCTACCTCTGTATGTCCCCGACAAGCTTTTGGCTAGGGAAATTTCCTATCAGACTTGCTCAGAAGGCGACCTAACCAAAGAAATAAAAGACAAGAAGAAGGCCATATGGCCTCAGTTTTCTGTAGCTTGTGGGGCCTTCTCATTGTTCGATGTAGGACACACTTTCGCTGAAGTGGAGAATGTGATGTCTCTACAGCTATTTAAATTCCCCGCTCGGCCTTTTGACCTAAATAATGTTGCCCACGATTTCACTACAAGTGTCAAAATAAAAGTGTTCGTTGGAAAGAAAGATTTATTCGATGATTTGTTTCAAAGTAAAAGTTCATTCCAGGAAGTTTTGCGAGAAGCTCGGTCGAGGTTATCCCCAGATGACCTCCAAATATTTTTGTTATTCAGAGAAGGAAGGCTAGCCAGTGTTCCCCTAGAAAAGCTGCGACTGCTCGCCAGAGAGCCTACTCCCAGCGTCAGCCTCAGCGGAAACTCTAGTACTTCCAAATCTAAATCTGACGCTGCCCAAGGAACACCTGAACATTCTAAGAAGTCTGCAAGTGACCAAGGAAAAGGCGAAGAAACAGCCAAAGATACAACTCAGCTAAGTGCAATGTCGCAACAGCAAGTTATCACCTCCCCACCAAGAGATGTCCCTCTCCGTCATTAAATCGCCACTCGTCACAATAGAGCTCGATAAAGAATGGGAAAACTTCAACGAGCTAATCAGCCTTGAAGTGCAAGTCCCAAGAACACCTGTGAGCGATGCAAAAGTAACACAGGAAACGGCTTCAACCATGGTAGATAGTGTCTCAGAAACGGAGCACAGTCATATCACTCCGCCTTCTGAACTTCTACTTAGTGCAGAGGAAATTCCCCCACTGGATGTATTCTATAGTCCCTAACATAAAGCAGTGGTGAGGAGAGAAAGAAAGAAGAGAAAGCTGGAGAATATGTTGTGACAGGATGCTAAACATTTAGACGTCTTATGGAAAGACCCTAACAACAACCTGACAGGAAATCTCACAAAGTTGTCACAGATCGCAGGAGCATACACTTCTGCGACTATCGACAAGGCGTCGGAAGTTCAGCAACTATTGAGGGAACAAGAAAACCAAATACAGCTACTACAACAACATCTACAACAAGCCAATGCTAGTATTGAAGCGTCCAAACAACTCGAGAAACTACAAGAAAACTTTCAACAAATGCAGATAAGCTATCAAAGAAGCCTAGACGAAAAAGGAAAGTAGTTGCAAGCTTTACAAGAAATACACAAGGATGAGCCCAAGCTTGCCGAATTCGTTTCAGAGTCTACTCGGTTAAATGAGCAACTTCTGCAGCAACAGGAAGAATTGGGACGTAAAATATCGCAGTGGAGTCACTATTGCGTGCTGGGCGACAAACTCACCAATCAAGTGACGGACTTGCGAAGTGACTATGACCAGGTTGACAGACAAGTGATAGAGTACCTAGATTGGCAGGATGGAGAGGATGGGAAGAGAGCAAATGCACCCAGAATAAACGAGAGCCATAAAGAGTTGCTCTTTAACAAATGGGACGATCAAATCAGGCAGGCAGAATAGGCGGCAGAGACAGTGGCGACCCAGGCGAGCGTTCTTATACACTATGTAAATGAAAATTTACACAGAGCCAACTTAATCACAGAAACCACCCCGGGATACATACCAAACAAGTCATAAATGGAGGTAGATTGGAAACAAAAGGCGCAGGAAAAGGGAAAAGCGATCCAGGCATTGAACAGGCTGAATTGGGAGTGTTATTGGGCATACTTAGTCAAGCCACATAGTCAATGGATGACTGTGAAATGCATCATAAACTCAGCCGAGAAAGTAGTGCCAGCTCTCATAGATTCCGTTTTCGCAGCCCAGCTCAACGTAGAAGTCGGCCAATCAACTCTTCTCAAATCCATGATGAACACTTGCAGTTTTAAGGACCAAATTCAGAAGTAGCTTATTTTTAGTAGTTTGTTGTTTCTTTTTATTTAGATTATAAAAAGGATGGTCATTTGAGAACCGTACCCTAAAATTTTGTAGAAACACTATTATTAGAATTAGGAAGTAGTATTTTAACCCTTGTCATGCATTTAGAGAAGGGTCCAGAGATTTGTCAAAAACTTATCCTCAAAACATGCACTTCTGCACCCTCAGAGGAGGTTTTTATGAATGGATGGATCGAGATTTATTTTTACTTGCATTTTGATAACTGCTACTGATATTGCACTTTTGTACTCTTGGTAGATTTTAGAATAAGAAGAGATAGATCGTTTTTGCTTGAAGCTTATGGGTAGAACTAGTCATAAATGGTACTTTTATCTCTTGGCAATTCCTACTCATATTCTTTAAGTGATCTACAGTTTCAGTTGTTTATATGTTATTGCATGAATGTATGGGTTATCATTTGGCACTTTTGTACGGTGGAGTCATATTGTTTATGTTTGACATATGAATGGCTTATTATGCGATATGTTGTTCACAACTGTTTTGCCTAACTTCTTATGCAAAGTGGTTTATCTTTAATGATTTCTATTCTTATAATAGCTGAATGATCTTTATTACCAGTTATTGTTCGAAATCTTTTTAGATCGCGTAATGGAAGATATACAATCCCGGGTTAGGATAGATTTGATGTGTTGTTTCTCAATAGATTACAATAGCATAGAGTAAAGTTAAAGAATCTGAATTAGATTAGCTTTAAAATACCCTTAGATCAGCACAGTTCTACTCTACACACACACACACACCCAAGATCGAGAAACTGGTCCCGTTATCCCCAGTCGGACCCGCTATACCAAACGGATAAGGAGCTGCCAACCAAGGTCCAGACCAAGTGGGTATCCCCCTTGTTGTCGACCCGATTTTTGGGGCTTCAACACACTACTGTGCTTTTGCGTAGATCCGGAACAAGATAAATCTGTAATACTTGTTATTAATGGGCTGTTATAGATCAGATCTACAGTTTACAGTCTTTAAGCAAACATTTAATAGAGACAACCAATTCATGCACATAGAGAAGTTATATATTTGAATAAATTAACAATATAAGCATAAGTGTATAGATTCAATAGATATAACAGCCAGATCCATAATAATTCAGATTCAACACATTATTTCAGAACCAACTTATCTTTATTCAATTCTTTTGCTAATACAACCAGATCTACCCTACACACTTAGCTATAGGGGTTTGCGCACATAACTACGGACTCTACGAGGCCTTTGTGAACACAACTATAGAGCCTCTATGAACCCACCAACACGTTTGACTCAAACTTACAGATGCTTCAAGAATTCTTTCTCCAAAAACCCATTACATGTGAGATCCAAAAAATATTTTTCAAAAACTGACTTCTAACCATAAAGCCTTGCTCTATTTATACATTCCCATGATCCGTGAACCATGGGTAGGCCAACTTACTTCTTATTACTTTACATTATTTCGGGCGGACAACCCTTTGACTTAACTTCTTACAATTCACGCTTCGTGCATTTCATAGAGGATTTACCATAATTTTTACCCAAACCTTTGGGCTTTGAGCCCAGAAACCGTTACACAGGGCCTACGCTACCGAACAGCCCCCCAACGCAATTATTGTCACTCGTCACTCGGCTAGTGTGCCAATCTTCATTTGGAGGTCCATCAATAACTTCTTTTCTTCATGCATGCTTGTAGCAAACTACTCCACCATCCATTGTACCTGTTCGATGCGAGCTGCCAACACATCAGTCTCTATTTCCAATGCTTCACCGGATGCATATTCAGCCTGCATGTGTGCCACCTTGCACTTGATGGTGGTGGAAACCGTGAATACCTCATCAAGCCACGGCTGGAGATGTTCTTTAAGCACAACATCCTTCTACTGAGCCGCATCGACCCGTGCCTGAAGAGCTAGGCCTCCCTCATTCTGGCTAGGCATTGTGTGACATCAACTGATTGTATGGTTCCCTGGACATTGTCATATGCCTGTTGTAACTCCTGCACTTCTGTTTCCACCTGCTATAGTGTGGGGTCATCCTATAGAGATGTGAGCATCACTAGGAAGTGATCCAATAATCCATTCTCATGTGCTTCCTTGCAATTGGTAAAAAATTCCTCACATAATAACTACACCTAGTTGAACTCGACTTCTTCTGCACACTACCTTGCAAGTGTAATAATGGGGGTTGGCACCTCATCTGCACAACTTTTCCTCATAATTTTACTCACTAATAGCTGGGTGGTGACTCACATGCCTCGGTCATTGATGCTCGCTATTACATACCCACTTTTCCCATTTTCTAGCTTATATTTGGCCTTCACTGCTTCTGCCAAACCTACTTTGCTACTGGTTCCATCGATGTTTGTGGGGTCATTTCCTTTAATTGCCTGGTGCATAATCCAGTGGACTAAATCAACTATGATCAGAATCAGTTCTTCCAACCAGAGATACCCATCATGTACCAAACAGAGTAGCTGTCAGATCACAAAAACGGCGATGGTCGTGTGGTGAGAGTGAGATATCCATCGTAGCTGAGGTAAGCCCACCCTTTCGATGCCGAGTAACCATTTCTGTTGTAGCAATTTATATACGGCCAACTGGGGGAACATGCCACTATCTACTAGATCCCAATCTTCGAACTTGATACTTGGTACTCGACCAGGTGGCAAATCGTCAAAACTTATCTCATCTAGGAGAAGCGGGGTCAGTAGCGTACTCGTTGCACCGTCCAAGTCCTTTGATATCTTTGATGTGTCATTCCATGGGAAGATATATGGGGGCAATGGAAGTATTTTGAATGCATCTTCTTCGTCCTCATTTTTAGCTTCAATCTAGGTGATTAGGACTTGCAAATTTTCGTCGTCCTCAACAGGTTCAGTGGTGACAAACTTACCCTTTTTGGCTGCTGACCTTTTGTTGAATCTTGGTAACAACCTAACTGGCCCCATCGTCTACCTATTTTTTTCGGGGTCGTGGTGTGTGTGGTGACCTTAGAACCTTTGGGGCTATCGTTCCTTCATCTGGTTCTTCTCAGGTAGGACGTAGTTCTTCCGTGAACCAGGCTCGGGTTCTTGCCATGGAGCTCATAAGGATTTTTGTGGTAGGGTGTTTACTGCTCGTCACTGGTTTAGATCTCACCTTTTCTAATGTTGGCCAGAGGGTGTTACAAGAAGCGCACATATTTTAATATATTCCTTTCCTCCAATTCCTGGTCATTAATTATGTCAAGTCGGCAAATCTTTTCGGGTCTATCTCAGAACTTCTACCCTAATGACCCACCAATCACTCCTCTCTACCATAACCGGAACTCCTTGTTAGGAATATTGGTGTTAATGGTGATCCGGATTTAAATAGGAATGCAATAGATTACAGAGATAACCATAAATACAGAGATGCGATAACCATAAACAAAGAGATGCAGTGGAAATAATACTTCATTTCATTATGGAAAATACTGAAATATGCTTACAACCAGAATTGGAAATAAACCAGCTAGGGCGATGGTAGCTTATCTCTGAGAAGAGATGTGCGGCTACATGCCTTTGAACTATTCTGAACTGTCTTACAATGAGGCTCGAAGGCCTATTTATTATTGAGAAACAATGGAAAACCCTTCACATTCCAAAACCGACCCTTAGAAGATGAAACGCCAAATTGTGGGCCCCGTTTTGGGTAAATTGGTACGTCAATTTCTCGGGGTCGTAACTTTGGCATACGATCTCCGTTTGACGCGTATGATAGCTCGTTAGAAAGATCTATCCGAGAAATACCATTGTTGGAACGGGAAACATCGGTCCATTCGATGGACCCATGTTGCCCCTGGATTCCCCAAAAAACGTCGTTTAGGGCCTCAAAACGGCTCCGGAAGTTCAGGACCCGAAAAACTGCTAAAAATAGTAAGTTGTGCTACAATTAAGGAAACTAAAAATGCTGAGAAGGACAATGGTGGGGGTCCAAGTGGTATTGGCAGGTGGCTACCAATATCCACCTGGATCAGATGGTCACCTGCCACCCTCCCCATGTAGTAGCACAGCCCCTTTGATGCAGCTACTGTCCTGTTATCTGACTGGTCCTGTACGGGTCCTTTTTTCTGTGCCGACCTTCCGCAGACTTGTTTATACTCCCACTCCCTCTTTCAAATGTAGGGAGTGTTGAGACTGTGTTTTCCACGGCTAGTCTGGTGGTCACACCTCCAGTGCGTTATCTCAGCTTTCCTGCTAGCCCAGTCTGTGAGCACCTTCCATGTTCCTTTGAAGCTGCTATCTCTTCGAATGTTGTTGTGCGAGGTGTCTCCTCCAATAGGTGTGGGCGTAGCCATGATAGTGGGGCCATGGTTTGTTTTGGTTCTACAGGAAACCTAACCAGACCTGACAGATTAGTGTGGCCTTCATAGACGTCGCTACTTTTCATCTTACAGGTTTCCTATTGCACGCCTTTCTTTCTTAGCTGCGTCAGTTGTTCTTTGGTTTTAGGAGGCCTGCTGCTACCCTGCTTATTTGGAGCTCCCTCCTATCCTATTGTTAACAACCTCATCTTCGATTTCTTTCCAGTATAGGCCCAGCTACCCTGTGATATCCGCAACTTCACAGTGGGTTGTTTTATGGGGTAGACGCCATGTGTGCTTTCCCCTACTCCCCTCCTAACATTGTCACGGGTTGCTCACAAACTGGATTGTAGGTGAGCTCTCTACATATCATAGACCTGCAGCCTACGCTAGCAAGGGATGCTTGCCCGTTTGGCATGCCAACCCATATGCACACTTACATCTAACATCATCGCCACTTTCATCGAATCTTCAGGCCTATCTTCCCTTTGTGAGCAAGTGGTGCATGTAGTGCCTCTGCAGGGCATCATGTGGATTTTGTTTCTGATTCATTGTTTCACATTGGTCAACTGGATCCTCCACCTTTATGGCACCCACATTAGCTAGCTCCTCCTTCACCTCTACCGTGACACGTCTTAGTGACCTAACCATCCTATTGCAATTTAGTGTCGTTACCTCATGAAATTCGTTCTGCCATCGCTCAGTTTCTTCATCTGAGTCTGATGTGCAATAACTGTCATGGTCGCATGAGATTGTTCTGGCCGCTTTCATATTCACCTGGTCCTGATCTTGCGTTGTGATTTGGTAGATACAGTCCAGCTCATCATCAGTATCCTCTTCATGCACTGCCTCTCTATAGTGTGCTCCTTTGGCTGGATCTAGCGGAACCAACACTCAAAGATATTTCTTTTTGAATATCATTCTTTGTTTCTTTAAGTTGATCGCTCCATTCATATCGGATGCCCAGTCTATCTTGAACAAGGCAAGATATGGGTTCTGTCATCCCTGATTTCAATGACCTCAAAATCAGTGTGAGTGCTCGCACCATCGATGTCTACTTTAACTCCATGTAGTCTTCCCATAGGCAAGATCTTCTGCTGCTTTACCATCCATAATTCGATAGGAGACCATGTAGTGTGGGCCTGCCCATGTGCTCCCAGGTTTGTTTTGGTAGGACATTTGCATTTGACCCCAAGTCCAGAATGACCTGATCTGTCTCATAGTCCCCAATCTAGATAGTTAATAGATTTTCCATCCAGTGGGCAATGCATGCATGCCTAGTTTCTGGACCATTCAAAGCTCCACTGATCCTACACACCTAGTTATCAACTCTTGCAATCCGTTCATGCTTTAGTATCTCATAGTAGCTTCATGCATGTTTCTAAGAAGGTAGTTAGCATAGACATGTATGACTCTGGTTGATCTTTACTGCCCAAACTAAGAGCTTCCATCAAGCTCTTCTTAGCTTGTATAAATATTTCCTTCATGCTCTCCAAATTAAATTTAGATTGTTTGATAGGGTCCTTATGAACCCAAGCATCCCCCTTCAGTTGCTTCCCCTTATCTTCTCCTATAGTTGCACCACTCCTGAGCATCATATTCATGTTATGGTCTCCTTCGTGTGGTTCAGCCTTCATCATTTGAATGTTCTGAGTGCGGTTAGCCGAAAGCACCCCTTTCTCCCACATCTGTGCAATTAGCATGGGGCAATCGACTACTTCATGCTGATATTGGTAATAGTATGGGCAACAAGCTTTGGTCAGGTTAGTGTAGTCATGCACGTAGTGCCCTGGTCCTCCACAATTATAGTAGATTAATTGTCCCCGACTGCGTCCGGGTCCCATATCCCCTCGGCCCCATCCACATCCTTGGAATCCTCCCTGTGCTATCACTGTTGTGGTATCCTACCCATGTGCCTCCATCTACATCCTGTATGCGAGTGTTCGATCCATCAACAACTCATAACTTCGGAAATTTCTTTCATCAAGTTGCAAATTAGCTACTGGGGTGGGGGTTATCAGAGGTTCTACAATAAATGACAGTTGTCCATGGCATGCCTTCTACCCACCTGACAGATCACACACTAGAGTGCAGCCACTGCACTTGGCCTTGCTAGTACCTTTGGTCGCAATGGTATTGGTCCCCCCGCTGTCACATTGCTTTCAAAGACTAGGCAGTGATCATTATCGTGGCCCTAGCCCTTACTTTTGATATACCACACCTCTTCATATACTTCTGACCGAGGCGCCTATCCTTGTTTCAAAATTCACATCTCTAGACATAGGTTTTTTATTTGTGCATGGATTTCCTAAGCTCCAAACCCTGAATCCTATGTTGGAGTTTCGTGCAATCTCATTGTTGTCTCTAGTGGTTCGGCCTGGGTTGAGATCTTTTGCTGTGAGAACACCTTCCTCAGATGTGGTGTCAAAGATGCCACAAACCATGCACAGTGTTTTGCATCCTTCAATGTCACGTTAGCCTCACAGATTGTGCTTATCAATCTTTGATCCAAATCCCATGGGGTTTCACCAGGTAGCATTGCGATTTCCTTGAACCCAATCATCGATTGTGTTTCTGATTTAGGCCAACTAATTTCCTTAACTTAATGCATCCTAGATTCTTGCTATTCCCACATTCGGCTGATCACTCGAGTACTTTATATACCATTTCAGTGCTTGGTCCTGCAGCACGCTAAGTAGGGAAGCCTTGTTGATGTTCTCAACTTTCACTCCTTGGGCTTCCCACACAGCCTTTACCATGAACCAAAACTACTTTGGTTCCTCATTTCCTATGCCCCTAAGTACTGGCAACTTGATCGCCCTTTCCATACCAACGCTCGGTGGTGGTGGTGGGGTAGGTGAAGATGCGTTTGATGTCGGAAAAGTAGGTGGTGGTGTGGACAATGGTGGTATCAGTGGGATGCGCTGCCCAATGAACTGAACGACACTTCTTGGCAAGAACCCTACGAGTTATTCCTTGCTTCCTTGCAAGATAGACACTAGAGGGTTGTTTCTTAGTCCTTTGATTCCTTGGTAGCCTCTTCTGCTCTGCATTACACCAGACATCAATAAACATGCATAATCTATTTTTCACACAACATTATCTTAATTAAGGTATTCAACGATTTGATATACTTACCCCGCGGTCCCTAGAGAAAGCACCTTTCTGCTTCACTATAACTCATAGTTGTGTCTATCGTGAACTCAGTGATAAATGCTCCTATTACCCGATCCAACCAGTGATCTACTGTGTGTGCGATTTTGTCTTCAGATACTTCTATCGTGCACACCAATTCTAGAGTCCACACAATAGGTTGATCTAGTCTACACTTTCCCACATTGTCAGCTAACCTCATGATCCACCTGTTATCACTTAAGAAATCTGATGCTAAAATTTCTCATCTTAGCCTGATGACAAAGGTCAGTGTTAGTCTAAGTTAATTTCATTTTTTCCTTAATGTCTAAAGTCTTAGGAGGTCATGAGTCAAGTGTATTCTTATCTACCATTGGTCCCCCTCATTCACCATTGATTTCATACTCATGTGTCACTTTCTTATCCATCACAAAGCCTTTTTGGTAATTGCGTAGCACATGCATTCTTTCTAAAGTGTTTTCGTAGTGCATCTACTCTGTTTAGCAGTTTCGCAGCGCAAAACTCATTAGATGTTTTCGCAGGGCAAACCTTATTAGGTGATTTTGCAGCGCATCGTTCAAAATTTAAACTAACAACGCTCCGAAATCAGGATTCGTGCATTCCACAGCGAACCTTTCCCAAATGTCAAATCCGTTAGGTAAATCAGTGGTTGCGTCATCTTGTGTCAGTTCATGTACTCCACTTATCACGTTCCACCACCCATCTCCATTATCACTACCATTAGATTTGTTGATACACACAGATTACAATTTCCAAGAAAAGCCACCTTGCGCAAGTCTTAATGATGATTGTAAGCCTTGCATGAATAACAAATCTGCAAGATTGCAATTTGAAAGATTATAAACGGCAAGATTTCAATTTTAAATAACATTGTAATCAAGCAAGGCAGCAAATCAAGCGAGGCAGATTTTCAAAAGAAGCTGAGTTTTTCACAGTTCGAACAGAGCTAGTATTCCTTGCTTACAAGTCATTAAGATTTCATGGAGAGATCAGTAGAGAAGAAATAACACAGATCAAGCAAATGTCTGAGAAATGAGCCTGAAGGTTTGGATATAACGCTGAAGAATAAAGATGTGGAGAAGGCATTTAAAAAATCTAGATGTTGGAATTTTTGCAGGAAGTTACAAGGAGGGCATGCACAGGTGACCAAAGAATTTGCGCTAAATTTCACAGGATTAAATTCAAAGGTGGCTATGATGGAATTGTAGGTCTCTCCATAGATGACATCCACTATGACAGAGATTCCATGAGGGCAAGAAAATTGGTTCAAAAATTTCAAATTTGACATGAATCCATGCAAAGAGTTTTTAAAGAAGGAATTTGTTAATTCATATTTGAGTAAGTCAATTCCTAGGAGCTATGTCAAAGAGTCCTATGCACATTTACTCACCTGTATACAGAAATACCTGACTTGCAAAGGAAGGTATAACAAGGTGTATTCGTACCATTTCAAACTTCTTTTGCATTTTACAGGGAAGGCTTCCATTGATCTACCTATTTATCTATTCCACAGTTTCAGTATGATGTGTGACAAAGTACAATTGAGGAAGAGAGCTTGTGAAACTTCTCTGTTTCACCATGGCTTGATTAAATTACTTATTTTGCATGAGCTTCAAAGGGTAGGCAAAGACTGGAATACATTTAATTTCATGGCTAGTTTCAGAAGCCAGACTGGCCTCAATCCTCTACCTACAAAAGATCTTACAACAGCAGGTCTTCAAACAGAAACAAGAGCCAAGAGGTTTCCAAAATTAAAGGCAAGGAAACAAGTTAGAGAGTGTGTAAAGCCACTGGTCATTCAATATACACCTCAACAGTCAATTAAAGAAAAATCTCAATTCAAAGAGACTGCACATGAAACAAGCACAACTGAAGTAGTTCCAAGGAGAAGAACGAGAAGTCAGATGGCTAAAGAAAAGGGTAAGTCAATAGTTGTTGAAGAAAGTCCAGTTTCGAAGGGAAATTTAAATGATTTATTGCAGGAAATTGACTTTGAAGAGTCCCCACTAGTTCAAGATGATTTGATGCAGTCAGAAAAAGAGAAGACAAAGAAAGATAAAGCCTCAAAGAAACTTAAGTGTGATGAGCAAGTTGAACAATTTGTTTTCAAACCCAGGAGAGCCATAACAAGGAAATTTCAGCAAGTATAGGAGGTACCACCAAGAAAAAATGAAACAGGGGAAGAGATACAACCCCGTCAAAGAAAGGACAAAGGCAAAACAGTTGCCACACATAAAGAAGATAGTATAGAGGACTTGAAAAGAAGATTGGAATCTGCTAACCTTGAGATTTCCAGACTGAGGAAAGATGCCAGGAAGCATGCCATACAACAAGCCAATTATTACAGACTGAAGACCTTATGGGAATAAAAAACAACTATAGAGGTGGTTGACTATAATACTCAATTCCACACCTGGACAGTACCGGGAATTAAAGAAGCAAAGTTCATCAGAATAATTAATATGCAATTAAGATCTGGAATCAAGGTCATGAAGAAACAAATTGAAGATTTAAAGGTACAGTTAGGTCAGCTGAAAGAGTCTTCTTAATGAAATCTCGTTTCAAGTAAGGCTATGCTTCAAATTTTGTTGATTTTGCTTAGTGTCACCTTTTTGAGGAATCATGCATGTCCATTCAGTGTTGAAAAGTTTTGGAATAGTTGAAAGAAGGTTTTGACTCCAAAGGGCTCAAATAAATAAAGTTCTGGTTTGAAACTATGATTTTTGAAGCAACTCAGCAGTTTCGTAGTGTGCTACGAAACTGCTGAAGATGATGGTCAAAGCTCAGCAGTTTCGTAGTGCACTACGAAACTGCTGAAGCGAAACAGTCCAATTTCAGTTAACCAGTTTTGAATATGAGCGGAAATTTTCAAAGGTGAATGTCTACAAGGTATGGACGGCATCAGCTGAAGCTATTAAGATTAAACCAGGTCAAGACAGGTGGATATAATAGGCATACAAATATCACTTTATATTTTTGTCATAAAGTGAGTATATTTACCACACTTCAGGGTATCTAGAACAGTTTGCAAGAATCTTGGCTTTCACGGATGTAAACGGTGGACAACACATCAAGGATGTAGCAGACTGCTCCATTTTTGGTAATTAAAAGATAAAGGATGCACTTTGTTGAATCCGAACATCTTGAGGCAAACTAAAGAATGGTACACAAGGGTAGTTTCCTATATTTCAAGACAATGGAGAGGATGTGGCATAAAAGACCAGCATGGAGACTTGAACACTCATTATTGCCAAACTGAAAGGAACTAGATGTCAAAGAACGAGAACAATTATAGTCAAGGCTTTATTAGCATAACATGGTGTTAGAATCCTACTTGATTTAGATCTCTGGAAAGTTTAGTTGAAGTCTGTTACATTTAATAGGCAGTTAAAAGTTGATTAGGTGTCATTAGAAGTAGATTTCGAGTTTCCCTCATGATTGAGGAGGAATCTCAACCAGATAGAAGAACTCTATATATTTCTGGAGTAGCAATGTAATAAGGGTTGGAAAATTTATGAAAAAACTCTGATATTTGGCTTATGCGATACTCTGTTTTGGTAATACAAGTTTGGCTTTTCTTCTCAAGATTCATGAGGGATTTGATGTTCAGAATATGTGGTATTGTTCTTTTCCTAATATTTTCAGTGGTATGAATGTGTCATCACTTAGAATTCACTTAAGTTGCTCTAACTTCCTGTATACATTCATAGACCGTGTGGTCCTATTTGAGTTGGTATGTTCTGAATACGTTAAATGTTGAATGCCCTGACTTCTATGTAAGGTTAACACCATAGTATACTGAAATAATGTTGACTCCATAAGCCCAATGGATAGTTTCTAAATGTGTTTCCACCATTCATATTTTTACATTTTTTTCACAAGAGTTAGCCATCTTAACTATAATCAAAATCATTAACCCTTTTGAGAGAGCCCTCTCAGGTTGAGGAGGCTAAGCCTCAGCCTAAAGTAGGTGTGAAATAGTTACTTGAGGTCTTCCTGGTCTGTAGCCTTCTAGGGTCAGATTTTGAGATAACACAACCCATAGAACTCTATTCAAAATGATGCAAAGAATATCTCGTGGATCTATGTGTATATATAATGATCCAACCACCTTTCCTCTGATACCCGCGGGTTCCTGTTTTCCTGAACTACGGACTCGTGAAGCTTCTGATCCAAAAAATCTTCAAGCTCTTTATTTGTATGGTTCTAGTGTTATGACATTAGACATCCCTTAGGTAGATCCCGGTCCCGGCAATAGAACCAATTGTGTGCTTATAGGGGTTTGACACAGGTTCAGAAGAGTTATTTAGCCAAACAAATCTTGCAGCTACCAGCCCTTTCAACAATAGTCCATGGAGCATGAACTGAGGTCTCACCTGAGGTAGTAGGGGAGGCTGTTGGAACCAGGATTCAACACCCTTGGGGATGTCTTGATGTGGTCTAGAGGGTTCACACATTGTTCTGTAGTCTCACGCTAATTTGCTTCCACATAGATCCAGAACAAGATAAATCCTTAATACTTATTACTAATGAGTTATTATAGATCAAATATATAGTTTATGGTCTTTAGGAAAACATTTAATAGAGATAACCAGTTCATGCACACAGACAAGTTATAGATTTGCATAAACTAACAATATAAGCATAAGAATATAAATTCAACAAATATAACAACCAGATCTGCAATAATTCAGATTCAACACAGTATTTCAAAACCAACTTATCTTTATTCAATTCTTTCGCTAATACAACAAGATCTTCCTTCTGCACCGAGGTGCAAGGGTACGCTCACACAACTGTGGGCTCTACCAAGCCTCTACACATAGAGCTGCAGAGCCTCTATCAACCCACCAACACCTTTGACTCAAACTTACAGATGCTTCAAGACTTCTTTCTTCAAAAACCCATTACATGTGAGATCCATAAATACCTTTTCAAACACTAACTTCTAACCATAGAGCCTTACTCTATTTATACATTCCCATGGTCCGTGAACCATGGGAAGTCCGACTTACTTCTTATTATTTTACATTATTTCAAATGAACAACCCTTTCACTTGAATTCTTACAATTCGTAGTCTGCAAATTTCATGGAGTATTTACCATACTCTTTACCCAAATCTTCGGGCTTTGAGCCCCAAAACCATTACGCAGGCACTATGCTACCCAACAGCTATCTAAGAAAAATGATGAAAACTAGTTATGGTATAGAAGATTGGGACATTTAAGCTTTTCTCAAATAAGAAAAGGATGTAGATTCCAGGCTATTCATCATCTTCTAGATATCAAGATTCCTGAAAGTACTATATACAAATCATGTCAATTAGATAAGCAAACCAGATCTCACTTCATCGAAAACGAAGGGTCAGCTAGTAAGCCTCTTGAACTTGTTCGTACTGATTTATGTGGACTATCAAGGAAAATGTCACCTCGTGGAGAAGAATACTTTATATTATTCATTGATGATTTTTCCAGAATGTGTTGGATAGGTCTTCTAAAGCATAAAGATGAAGCATTTTAAAATTTCAAAGCCTTCAAAGCTTTGGTTAAAAATGAATGAGATCGAAAAATCAAATGTCTTAGATCTGATTGAGGAGGGGAATTTACATCAGATGAATTCTTTGACATTTGTGAACAACATGGAATAAAAAGGTAGTTCTCCACTGCAAGGACTCCTCAACAAAATTGAGTGGTAGAAAGGATGAACAGAATTGTTCAACAAATGGATTGTGCTATTCTAGATGAATTTGGAACTCCTGCAACCTTCTCGGGTGAAGCTGCATTTGCCATCATCACTATTCTCAACCAAGCAAATGTTTGATTAAACAACACTCAAACTCCACATGAACTTTGGTATGGTAAGATTCCTCCTGTAAAATACTTCAAAGCTTTTGGATGCAAATGTTACATAAAAAGGGTTGATGAAAAACTTGGTAAGTTTGAACCTAGAGCAGATGAAGGTATTCTTCTTGGCTACTCTTCCCGAATTAAAGGATATAAATTTTACAATAAAAGACATGGGAAAATTATTGAAAGTATTGATGTTGTGGTTGATGAAGCATGTAAAAATCCAAAATAGATAAAAACTGAATATTATGACAATGAAGAAGATGAGGATCATTTTCCCACATAAAATCACACCGATTCTGAAGAAGAACCCAATGAAGCACTAGAGGAAGAGATAATGATAGAAGAAAAGACTTTGTCCATGTATGTTCAGAAAAATCATCCAGAAACTCAAATTTTAGTGGAAAAAGAGGTAGGTGTACAGACTAGAAGAACCATTGTCGAAGCTTCAATCTATCTAGCTTTGCTATCTTCCACTAAACCTAAAAATGTAAATGAAGCATGCAGAGATGGATGTTGGGTTAAGGCCATGCATGAAGAACTTGAGCAAATTGAAAACAATAATACTTGGGAATTGGTTCCTAGACCTCATGATAAGAATATCATAGGAACTAAGTGGATATTCAAACACAAGCTGAACAAAAATGGAGAAGTTATTAGAAACAATGCCAGACTTGTTTGTAAAGGATATGCACAACAAGAAGGTATAGGTTTTGAAGAAAATTTTGCACCTGTTGCTAGACTTGAAACCATAAGAATTTTTCTTACTCTTCTAGTTCTCAAAAATTCAAAGTATACCAAATGGATGTAAAATATGCCTTTCTTAATGGAGACTTAGAAGAAGAAGTCTACGTTGAACAACTAGAAGGATTCATTCTTGGAAATGATGCAAAACTTGTATGCAAACTCAGAATAGCTCTCTATGGTCTAAAACAAGCTTGAAGGGCATGGTAATACCATCTTGACCAATATCTTCACCAACAGGGATTTTTGAAGGGCTCAGAAGATAGCAATATATATACAAAGACGGACACTGGTAAATTTCTAATAATTGTTGTGTATGTTGATGATATCACTTGTGGTAGCAATGAAGAATCCATGAGTCAGAATTTTGCATCATTAATGCAGCAAGAATTTGAAATGTCCTTGCTTGGTGAGCTTACCTATTTTTTTCGTCTACAAGCTCAACAAAATAAATATGGTATTTTCCTCTCTCGAACCAATATCTTACATAGATCCTAAAAGAGTATGCATGGAAGATTCTAAACTAGTAATTACCCCAATGGTAATAGGATGCAGTCTTAGCTCATATGATGAATCAGCAAAAGTACATCAACCAACTTACATATCCATGATCAGCAATTTGTTCTATTTAATTGGTACCTGACTAGACATCATGCATGCAATGGGAATTGTTGGAAGATTCCAAGAAAATCCAAAGGAATCACACCTTCAGGCAGTCAAAAGGATCTTCAAATATCTTCAAGGAACACAGAACTTTGGTTTATGATATCCTAGAGATACAGGTCTTACACTTCATGCATATACAGATGCAGATTAGGTAGGAAGTGTTGATGACAGAAAAATCACTAGTGGTGGTGCATTCTATATTGGTTCTAGGTTATTGTCTTGGTTCAACAAGAAATAAAGTTCAATTCCATTATCTATGGCTGAAGCAGAATACATGGCTACCGAATCTTGCTGCACACAACTACTTTGGATGATGCAAACCTTGCAAGACATTCAGATCATGTGTACTCCACCCATCCCCATTTTATGTGATAATACAAGTGCCATCAATATTTCAAAGAATCCAGTGATGCACTCCAAGACCAAGCACATACCCATCAAATATTGTTTCCTACATGAACAAGTGCTTGAACAAAAGGTCAAATTGGAGTATGTTCCCTCCAAAGAATAGGTTGCTGATATATTCACTAAACCACTTCCCATAGAGACATTTGAATATCTCAGACAAAAGATTGGCGTAGTTTCCGCATCATCTTGCTGTTAAATCCTATTTTTTAGATGAAGGTGGTTATACATTATTTTCATGAAGCATAGTGTTATAGACATATTTGGGCACTTCAACCCCAATCTTATATGTTGATAAAATAGGGCTCTTCAACCCCTAAAAGTGTTGTTTCATACCCTAAAAGAACATGGTCAACTGATTACATCATTCCCCAAAATTTCCACCTGAAAAACCATCCAGAACTAGCCTAAACTGGACCATACTGACTGCTCCACTGTCAGGGTGCGATGCATACTAAGTTCTACACTAGCCAAGTGTGATTCATACTGATGAGGCCTTCTATAGGGTGCGATGAGTGCGGATGGACAAATGTCAGAGACAGTTTGCTAAGTGGATGCTCATGGAATCTTCTAGAAATTTATCTTATGACACTTGCCTCTTTGAATTCACCCAGAGATGAGAAGGAGATCAAAGAAATCTCCAAGAAAAAATGCAACAAGTGGAATGGCACTAACCAAAAACCCAAAGATGACTCACACCCTTGCACACATCTATAAATGGATCCCTCAACTGAGAGATCTAGGAGGTTGGAATTTTGTAATTTGTAAGGGAGAGCTGATAGTTTGTATCTAAGAAGGACCATTGTATTGTTGGTGTTATCTTGCTTTTCATGA
This sequence comes from Pinus taeda, assembly GCA_000404065.3. Lineage (NCBI taxonomy): Eukaryota > Viridiplantae > Streptophyta > Pinopsida > Pinales > Pinaceae > Pinus > Pinus taeda. Next base: position 281,065 of record APFE030992690.1, read on the forward strand.
GGTGAAGAGGGCTTTGATGCTGGGTGGATGATGCTGGATCAGACAGTTGGGTTGTAATTCTCCATTCTATTTAATAAAGTTCTTCGAGTTTTCTTCCATAAAATTGTGCAATTGTGAATGTTATTATTTGTAAATGCTACTGTATGTTCATTGTATTTTTGATTTAGCAATGCTTATGATATAATTGATCAAGACGCTTTAATGGTTCTTTGTTACTGTGTTTCTATAGGTACTCTTCAAGCGGGATAAGTATGGAGAGGAGTTGCAAGCTCTGTCAAGGGGAGAGAGATCAAGCAAGGAATCTAGCAGAAGTTCTAGGTTGGTTCCCTTGCCTCTCTCTTATCTACCATTCATAGAAGAAATCACAAATTGCTTTAAACTATTTGTTTCTGTGGTAGCTACCAAACCTAGAGGGCTAGTCGATTGAAAAGACACTAGTTTTCCCAGAAAGAAAATGGCGACTCCGTTGGGGATTGAATAGATGTTTGTTTGTTATTGTTGTTTGTTTTATAAACTATAGATGTAGTGTAATGTTAGGCACATAGCCTTCAAACTGCTCTTGCTCTGCAATTGCATAGTAGATGAATTCTGCTTCAGCCAATCTCCAGTTTAGTTTATGAATTAAAAATTTGACTTACAGGCATTCTAGATGCCATTTTGGTAGCTTAGTAACCTTTCAATATCATTCCTTTTTACGTTTCTCTTTACTGTCCATCATAGCTCAACTTAACTCATTGAAACCAGCTACAAACTTGAGCCAAAACCCACTTTAGTTGTGCTCCCTGGCCCATCGCACTGTCTGTCACTATCAACCAGTATTCATTGCACTTCCTAAGTGTTGTAGGTGTGGCTAATCCCTATTTCTGTGAAGCCTAGGTGTGATGAATGACTAAATCTATTTCCATTCTTGAAATTTGGTGTTTTTGTCCTTGTTTTTAGTTCTGTTTAGTTGATTTGTTGCTTATGAACAGTGTCTCATTATTGAAGCCTGCTTGCATCACATAAATCAACCTCCATTTATTAAGATTAATAAATGCTTTTATGTATTTGTTCATCATTTACAATCCTTTTTCGAAAAGTTGCTTAAATAAATCTATCGTTTTGGTACAAAAAGAGTCGTAAATGTCATTTTGTGTCAAAAAGAGAAGTGTCACTGATTCTTCCTTCCCTGGATAGTCGATTGAACGTTTTCTCATGTATTTGGTTGATTTGTTAATATTTGAAGTGTTGAAAGCATTTTGCATTTGAAATTGAAAAGTTTCGTTTAGTTTTCCTTTCTATTTTGAAAAATAAATTATTGAAAATGTCGCTTTTAGTAAAATGTTTCAAATATTTTCTATACTTAGTTTTCCTTTTTCACATTTTTCACATTAAGGGGAATGAAAAACAAATACATGCATTTTCATTTGCATTTAGTTTGCATGCGAAAAATGATTTAGGAAAAGTGCATTACTGTGTGTTCTTTGCTCTTTGTCTGAAAGAATTGAATCCTCTTTCCTTGGTAGCTAGGATTTTCATTACTCAAAATAAACAACTATTGTTTACCATTGTAGATTGCATTTTTAGGAATTTCAAATCGACATCACACAGTGAACCATTGAAAGGAAAACTCTTAAACAAGATCAACTCTAAAATAAATTTCAATGAACATAACAACGCTTTGGAACTTAACGCAACACATCTAGAGGTCTAGGTTAGAGACGTGTTCCAGTGTCGTAAAAACTATTAACTATCATTTTCATCAAAGGTTGGGTGATTCCTCCTCTTTGATATGAAAAGTGCTAGCACGGACTTGTGCTCCCCGTACCATCGCATATATATTGGGAGAGCACAATAGGCCTATATCCTTTATCCATAGGAAGTCGTGTGTGCCGACCTATTGACGACAATGCACTGAACATAACATTCAGAAAGATTGACTGTCGTACATAAGTCCTTGGTAATTTCTCTTTAATTTATCACCAAGGTGTATATTGAAATTTTGAAATTGGTTTGGTAATCCCTCTGTCTAGATTTCCAGAGTAGTCACTTTTGTTCCTTTTCAACTCCTTAAAAGAAGAGGTCCATCTGAGCACTTTTCACTTGAGGTTCATTAAAAATTAAAGGGGACTAGAGTCATCTTTGGATTTTTCTCGTCTCTTAAAAATTGAAAAAGAAAAGTTGTGTCAAAGCGTCATTAAAATTTATTTAATTTGGAATAATATCCCTCTTCCTTCGTTGATCTTAGGTTGAGATAATGGAGTCCACCAATCAAGGAATCCCTTTTGAGGGGAATCCTAGTCCATTTTCTTCTTTCGGAGATATTGGTGCTCCATATATGGCCACATTGTCCCTTCCGGGAATTACAATTGGCCTACCGGTATGGCTATTCTCAACCTCTGCCATTCAAAATACCATGATTCCTCCGCAGTCAAATCAGCATCCAGCTGGTATAAAAGTTGACCCTTCACCTTCTTCTTCGTTTGTTTCTCCCTCCCCTTCTTCCTCTTCGCTTGGTGAAAATAGTGATGCTAGTAACCAGGTGGCTGAGAAGAAGAAGAAATGGAAAGAGAAGAAGAAGAAGAAGAAGAAGCCGATTCAACAAGGGGACAACCATGAATCATCTAGTGAAAATATGCACATTAAATGTCCTAAATTTCCTTGTATAATTTGTAGAGGAGACCATTTTCATTGAGACTGTCATTACCTTCCTTGGATCTTGAAAGAATGTTCTCCCCATTCACACTGTTAGGTGTCATCAACCTCTGATGATCATGTTGAGAGCACACCGTCAACTAGTAATAGTGAAATTCATGGATAGAAAGGAAAGGTCAAAGTTCCATGTAGGTTATGTGAAGGGGACCATACCCTTCCCCGTTGTCCTTTTTTCGATGAAACCAAAAGAGTCTTACATAATCGTCCTACTTCACTGCAGCGACTTCCATCTGCATACAGGAAACTCTCCCCAAGTCCTTTACTAGTTGACAATCTGATTAACATAACTCAACCGTCAATCGAAACACCTATCACTGAAAGTGAATCTTATGAGTCTATACCCAATGAAAGTCAACAGGTCGAGGTGATAGGTTACCCAGTTCTACCTTTAGAAGATCATACCTTTCCTGAAGAGAGTAAGAATGATACCGTTCAAATTCTTTTTGTTACTTCAGAGTTCGATGAACTTAGGGGAAATCCACCCATTCCTTCACAACAGGAAGAGAATTCCCTAGTTCCCACTACTCAAGGGTTCATTTCTCCTATTTATTCGGTACCCCCTCCAAGCAGTCTAGTCACTTCCTTCGGTTGGAATTGACTAGCAAGATCCCGCTTTTCTTCTTATGTACCATTCCGGATCATAGTACATGTCTACAGAATGATCGTGTCTAGCACTATCATAAATGAGGGTGCGTTAGTGAGTATCCTTTCCTCAACTGCTTGGAAAGTGCTTGGTTCAACATCGCTTATGCCTGTTACACATAATTTGTCAAGCTTTAACAAAGGAACCAGTCAACTGTTAGGATCCTTCCTAACTTACCAATAACATTAGGGAGGAAAACCGTTCAACTGAATGTGATGGTAGTCCAAGGACCATTAGATTACAATCTACTTCTTGGACGTGACTACGTTTACAACATAGAAGCTATTGTTTCAACACTCTTTCGAGTGATGCGTTTCCTAGATGAAGGAAAAATTGTCACTGTTGACTAGCTTTCATTTCTCGGTTCAAAGATAGCTCCATGTCAATCATCATACCTAAATGGTCCTTCTACATCAGCAGTGTCTCTTCAACCTTCATTCCATCCACCTAATTACCGCGAGTAGTCCAATGAATGTAACGAAGATTAGGGGGCATGCACCCTTGTCTATTTAATGGGTGAACCCAGCTGAAAAGATAGGATTCCCTGTAGGTTAGGTGATTGGTCTGAGACATCATTCACTTTTGTCCACACTGTGGATGAATCCAAGGAAATGTTTTGTCTACTCTCTAGACAAAATAGTCCAACCATATGAATTTCCATGTAAGTTAAGTGATTGGTCTAACACACCATTAACCTTTGTCTATTTGGCGAACAAAGCCAGGGAAGCTTTTTGTCTGCTCTGCCGACAAAACAATCTTGCTTAACCACAATGATTTCCATATTGTTACTGGAGACTCTCCTTTTCATCATGTTGGGGGCATGCGACCCTTTTTCAATTTCATTTTTTCATTTTTTTAATTTTTTTTAGCTTTTTAGCTTCTTAGGTTAGGTGATTGGTCCAACACTCCATTCACCTTCGTCTACTCTACAGACGAAGCAAAGGAAGCATTTTGTCTACTCCGTGCATGAAACCATCCTACCTAACCTCAATAGTTCCTTAGCTTTCTATTTTTTCTAGCTTTTTGGTTTTTTTCTAGCTTTTTCATTTTGTCTTTTCTAGCTTACATAAAATTAAAATTTTAAAAACAAGCATATGTTATTGCATGGTTAAAGCTCATTAAAAAATAAACTTACCACCGAGCATTGTTCCCCATGGTTCAAGCGCATTAAAAAATGAACCCACCTTCGGTAAATAACATTTGTGATTGCCATGCTATCAGCCTTTTGAGCCTTGGTTGTGTTCCTACCATCACCTCCATCCTTTTGGTCAATCATATGCCTCCACTTCATTTTTTACCCCTTTTTGAGGAACAGCCATGACAAGTGGTTTTTTTAGCCAACCTCTTCACAACACCTTGTTTTGAGAAGTTCCAAGCTTACCCAGAACCAATTGCTACCCTAGACACCACTCGTTCGTCAAAAACGAGTCTCCTTTAAAATATTTTTAAGCTCATTAAATATGAAAAGATTGTCAAGCTATTGGCCTTTCCAGCTTGTTAAAGTGATTGGAAATTCCATCCCTCCTATTTATTTTAATCTTTTTCGGACCTGAGGGATTATCCCATGAAAAAGTTCAAGCGCTTATCTTTTCGGCTCACTAAAGTGACCAAAAAGTCATCCCTTTTGTATTATTTTATCCTTTTTCGGACATAGGGGATTATGCTATGAAAAAGAACTTTGAGAGCTCCCTCTTCATCCCTTTTCAAACTCTCTAAACATGAAAAGGACAGAGTAGTCTTTGTTGTTAAACTCGTTAAAACAATAGCGACAAACTTGTCCACCTAGAAAAGCACAAGTTTCATTGTGGCTAGACTCGCTAAAACATAGTGATAGGTTTTCCGGAAAGGAAAATTATACAACAAGCATATGTTATCCTCCTCAAGATTGACAAAAATAAAGAGGTACTAGTCAGTAATTACTGGGGAAAAAGGGAAGAAAACTTGAAGAATTTTATGGTAGTAGGTCACTCTTGAACATGACACTTTCCTCCATCACCATGATTGAGTCGGGTTGGGTTATTCCATTCACCAGTCATTTCACCATTGGCCTTCCACACCATTGGCCTTCCACACCATCCATTTGTTGGGGTTAACACTACCAATCCATCTTAGTTTCATCGATATGTTCAATAGAAGTCATTCAGTTTAGAAACCACAATCCACTTAATGCCTCATCCACTGCAATACCTTCAACCTCCATTTTTCGTGACTACCATTCTTGAACCTTGTGTCGTTAGATCGTTTTCACCTCCAGAAAATCATTTGCTTTGTTTCGTGTCATAGATGTGGGATACATTAAGGCCCTCCTATGATGGGTCATTTTGTTGACATTAGCTCATTATCCAAGAAGTTGACATAGAAACACCCCCTTCAGTACTTTGAAGCTTGCATGCCTCAATGGCAAGTTTCTCACTTTTGGCGATAGGTTGACTTCAGTGGCCTTCGAATGAAAGATATTGCGTGGTGTTTGACATCAGATTATATATTTGCACCACGTGAATTGTATTGTAGTACCTTGAGGGTCATTATCATTATCGGTGATTCCTCTCATGTCTATTAACAACTCAGATTATTGGCTAGTAACAAAGCGATGTATTTCAATGTTTGACTTCAGAACATTTCTTCACATGGATTGAATTGTACATCAGGCAAAGTTTGGACGAGTTTTGATGACCTGAGATCTAGTTTCATCCATCTGGGCTGCGATATATTCAGGGATATAAAGACATCAAATGTACAAAGAAGTTGCATAGATGGTCATCTGAGCCAGGGATGATGAATGTACGTATGAAGAATCACCAGTCTGCAACTGCAGAAGACTATCTGTTCTATGTACATGAAATGAATGTATAAAACTGAGCTTGGGAATGTCCGCCTCATCTAGATCATGAAAAATTATATTATGATGATGTATTGTATTGTATATTATATAGGTCACCTTCTAGTTAGAAAACCTCGGATCCTCATGATAAAGCATTTCGCCTGACATCAAAGATTTATGACTTCATGCTTTAGGGGGCAACTGTTATAGACATATCTGGGCACTTCAACCCCAATCTTATATTTCGATAAACTAGGGCTCTTCAACCCCTAAAAGTTTTGTTTCATCCCCTAAAAGAACATGGCCATCACATAACATCATTCCTGAAAAGTTCCACCTAAAAAACTGTCCAGAACTGGCCTAAACTGGACCATACTGACTACTCCACTATCAGAGTGCGATGCATACTGACTTCTACACTAGCCAAGTGTGATGCATACTGATGAGGCCTTTTGTAGGGTGCGATGAGCGAGGATGGACAAATGTCCGAGACAGTTTGCTAAGTGCATGCTCATGGAATCTTCTAGAAACTTCTCCTATGACACTTGCCTCTCTAAATTTTCCTAGAGATGAGAAACAGATCCAAGAAATCTCCAAGTGAAACCAAATGCAACAAGTGGAATGACACTAATAAAAAACCTAGAGATGACTCACACCCTTGCACACATCTATAAAGGGATCACTCAGTTGAGAGATCGGGGAGGTTGGAATTTTGTACCTTGTAAGGAAGTACTGATCGTTTGTATTTGAGAAGGGGCATTGTATTGTTGGTGTGATCTTGCTTTTCATGAGGTGAAGAGGGCTTTGGTGCTAGGAGGATGATGCTGGATCAGACAACTGGGTTGTGATTCTCCCTTCTATTTAATAAACTTCTTCAAGTTTTCTTCCATACAATTGTGCAATTGTGAATGTTATTATTTGTAAATGTTATTGTATGTTCATTGTATTTCTGATTCTGTAATGCTTATGATATAATAGATCGAGATGCTTTGACGGTTCTTTGTTACTGTGTCTCTACAGGTACTCTTTGAGCAGGAGAAGTACAGAGAGGAGTTGCAATCTTGTCAAGGGGAGAGAGATTAAGCAAGGAGTCTATCGAAAGATCCAGGTTGGTTCCTTTGCCTCTCTCTTATCTATCATACATAGAAGAAATCACGAATTGCCTCAAAATATTTGTTTCTAAGGTAGCTACCAAACCTAGAGGGTTAGTCAATCGAAAAGACATTAGTTTTCCTAGTTTTCCCAGAAACACATAATCATGTAGATATGCTAGTTTTTCTGGGAACAATTGTGTATATGTTGGTTTCAAGAAAATAAATGGGCCAAACTCAAGAAAAAGGGGTCTGGTATAGTTCTGTCAATTATCTACCCTGTTTCATGATGGTTTCAATCTGCTGATATATTGGTCCTCATTATGTTTTGATATCTCTTACTGACATATGCAATGATCAAATCTGACAGTGACCATGTGAAACAAGTTTAGGGGGAGAGCATGGTTGATGATATTTTGGGAACTAATGATGGACATATACAGGTCGCTGATGTTGCTAACAGATACTTATGGTGCAGATCATATATGGTGTATGATAATTGCTGATGACTATCATGGTCTTGTTTAGGTCTTTGGTCTTTGTTAAAAATGTCATGTATATCTTTTAAAGACCCATGAGTCATATGATGTAATTTCTAACCCCACTATGAATGGATGGATGATGTAGTGTTTCTAGATTTCAACATGTATAAACAATTGATATATCCCCACTTGCTTGGGTGGATGAGTCAAATTTGGTATATCCCCACTTGGTTGGGAGATGGATGTATGTATGAGTCATCGGTGATAGAAAGGTCATCTGTGATGTATGTATAGAGTCATGCATTTATTTTAGAACATCTTTTTACAGACTTTGCTTATGCTCAGGGGAAGCATTAAATCGATCATGGGAGCTCAATCAGCACACTTCAATATATCAGAGAATTCAACATGCACTTAGAGGGAGCATGACCCTTTACCCTTGATGTCAAAGGGGGAGAGTGACTTGGTGTGGTTGTTGCCATCAAGTCCAAAGGGGGAGATTGATAGCATTATGATGTATGTTTTGTACTTGATGGCAACCCACTTGTAGCAGAACAACTCACTCATACATGGTAACTAGATGAATCTACAGAGGAGATATCAGATGTGACAGAATGCATGACAAGAGTGTTTACAGATGTGGTGAAATGCAAGGCAACTTCAAGGAATCAGTTCAGAAAGAAACTCACTCAGATGAAAGATCATAGTATAGCAGGTAAACAACAAAGAATTACAGATCAATCTTCACAGAGTGAAGAAAGAGAGGTATACACAGGTTCATCACTGACCAAGCTGCGTGTACATGCAGGTTCACTCTATACAATTTGCGTATACATAGACATGCACTTTTACAGAAGGAAAAGTGTGTATACCTTGGAAAATAAATGCTTGGTCCAATGTATTTGGTCCATGGCATTTTTGATCCATTGTATTGGTCCAAGGTATCGGGTCTAAGGTATTGACCCAAGGTATTTCATCCAAGGTATTGGTCCTAAGTGGTTTTGGCCCATGGTATTGAAAAAGGCCTACAGACTATAAAAGGTGGAGAAGATCATTAGGCCAGGGTGTGCAAGTATCGAATATCTGATGAAGTGTGAGATCGAATATGTAGGTTACTAGCTTATGGTGCTTGATCTGAATCAAGGATGAACCTTAGAATTTGATGAAGGATAAGATCTAATGTTGTCAAGGCTTGATGTGAATTATCTTTATGTGGCTTGATCATGTATCTGAATAACTACCGCATGTTGTAGTATGTATATATGATGATATGGGTATGACTGAAGTCAGGAATAGTTGTAATGTTTAAATCATCATTTATAGATCTGTATGTATGTTCACTTTAGAAAAGGAGCATATACACGTTGGTTCTACATATCAAAGCAGCGTATACATCATAAATTTTATTTTCATATCTGTACGTTGGTTCACCTTGAGGAAAGTGCGTATGCACGCAGGTTCGACACATGCCAGTAGCATATACCTTACAAAATATGTTTTAGTTGCTTCTGTTTGTCGTTGCAGTGTTCTACGTTCTGGTTTGGGTTCTGGTTACTGTATTCTGGTGACAACATTTTCAATGATCAGATTGATGGAGTGATTGATTGACTCAGTTGTGGTTGGTTCAAAAGGATATTGGTTGATGCAGATATATTTAAAGATTGATATTGTTGATGGATCCAGTATAAAACTTTATGAAACGTGATCCTTGGAAGAAAAGAGAAGGCTGTAGCCTTCTATAGGCCAGCACCTACATACTAGTAAACATATCAGCTGGTACAAGAGCTAGGGGGTTGTAGCTCCCTTCCAGTAGAAGCTAGAGAATGAGAGAAGGTTGTAGCCTTCTACAGGTAGAAGCCTGCACATTGGTATAAGATTGCACCAGTACAAAAATTGTAAACAAAATTCTCTTATTATTGAAAGAAGGCAGAGATGCTTACAGTAGGTGATTTCACCCACATTGAATTTCCACCTTATATCTTCATGTTCATGTGTGTTACTTATGTGTGATGTTTTATTCTATTTTACTACACTCTCTAATGAATTTCTGATATAGTGGTTAAATTTCAATACATTATGATTTGGGTAAACCAAAAGATCTCTGCATATATGTTGGTTGCATTAAGTACAGTTGCATATACACGCTAGTTCACTTAGTTGAAGTAGTGTATACAAATTAGTCTTGAAAATTAAATTATTGATCTGATAATACTGATTCGACCCCCTTGAGTATTATTTCCAACAATGACTTCGCCTAAACTGGTGTTGAGCTCATAAAATCAAAATGATCTTCGATACCTTAAAATTTCTTCTTCAATACCTTGAGGAATTTTCTCGTCTCCACCATTAGTCTTTACCATGTATTTCACCATTACCAATCAAGGGATTCCCAGGCCTTTGGGAATTTTCCTTAGACCACCTCACTCAGATCCAAAATATTCTGGAAATCCAAAGCTCAAATCGAAAACAACCTCATGACACCCTGGATATCCATAAATAGCAAGTCTAGGATAAAATACATTTTGAAACCCAACAAAAACCATCCCAATGACAGTAAGAGAAACAAATACCAACATGCACATACCATGCATGCCAAAACTAGCTAGGAAATCATGCATGCAACCTGCTACCTACAAGTATTTCTATTGAAGCTGCTTGATCGAAATTTTCCTTGCTTGATCCTTGTTTTCCTTCGCTTTCCTTCTCCTTCCTTGACTTTCCTTGTCCTTTCTTCTTACCTTATTTCCTTCTCCTCTTGGATATCTTCTCCTCTCTTTGAAAACTAAACTAAAAAAACTAAACTGACAAAAGGCTACCAACTCATGTTCAAATGTCTTTTTATTATTCATGCCTCTAATTCTTCAATTTTCCAATTATTTTCCCTCATTTTCATCCTCATATGAAACTTGTGACCTTTCACCTCCCTTTTCTCCTAATTTCATTTATTTTCATAAATAAAACACAAATAATTTCTTTTTTATTTTTGAAAGCCTTTGCCATTACCTTTGCCAATTTCCCCTTGGCCATAAACACATCAAGTGATGCCCACTAGAATATTCTTCCCAACATTTAGATTAGAATAAGTGTCCCTTGACCGTGGTCTTATTTTTCCTTTATTAACTTTTATTACATGAACTTTTAACCCAGGGTTGTTACAAACCATTCCAACAATACAAGAATAAGATTAATTGGAGTATGTATATGAAAGTCATGCCACTTAGAAGTGGACCTTCCTATTTTCACCACCATAATTTGAGATGATGACATGACAGACCCATTATTCATGGAATAGGGGATACCTACATGATTGTGATGTATAAGAATCTTGATGTCTCTATATTGTAAATATTCTTAATTTTTAAGGTCGTCAAACCTAACTACTAGTTGGCTGTCAAGATATGTTATAACCGGGCCACCAGGAGGATAAGGGGTTCCATTATTTTGAGGGAATTTCTTCCATAGATGAGAGAAAATAGATGAGAGGGATAGAAGATGGAGCACATAAATAGGAATTGTGCATTGTAGTATCCCATGGGCCATATACCACACTTATTTGTACTCATAGACATGTTATATTTACAAAAAGAGAGCAGAGTGACCTCACCTTCCAGTTGGGGTTTTCTTTCAAAAGGGTTTCCCAGGTTAATTCTTTTGTCAAATTCGCGAGTGAGATTACATTTCATTGTTCTCTATTTTCTGCCTAATTTTTTATTTTCATGCATGCACTATTAATATATATAATTATATATATATATATATATATATATATATATATATTATATATATAATATATATATATATATATATATCAAGAAATAAAAGTATAATAGTGTAGAAGTTTAGGAATTTAAATAAAATTTTATCATATCAGTTGTGATGAAATGTCCATAATAATATCCAAGGCAATTTACAGATCACAAACCCTGTCGATTTATATCAAAACCTTGATGTGGTAGATATTTTTCAAAGAACCCAATGGCTATGGTATTTTGAGAAACAAAGCGATATGATGATGAAATTTATATAAAAATATCCTTCAATCTCTAGAGTTATAGAGGATAAAATCATGTGATTGTAATAAATGGGTTGGATTTTTTGGATAATGACTATGTAGTTAGTTATTTCATTATAATCCTTAGGGATTTTGCATGGGAAAAAACAAGAATTGAAGGAAGCCACCTTCAGCAAGAAGAAAATCTTTGTAGAATATAAATAGCACATAAAAGACATGAATGGTCTGAAAAGGGACACCCTACTATCACATTAGGAAAAATTAGTTTATCATCCTGAGTTATATCTCCTATGAAGGAAATCATAGCATAATTTATGCATAAAATTTGATGATTTCATACTACTCAGTTGGCCCACATTTAGCCAATAAACTCCTTAATTTTCAATAATTTCCTATAGCATGAATCTGTGGCTCGTCTTGGGATTATCTAGTTACCTTATTATAATATAGTGGAAAACCTAGAATAATATTTATATTGGTCTAATTTTGTGGAAATAGATAAGTATGCTTTTGTTACAGACAGAAAAGGACTTAAAGGACTAAATCCCTACAACCACATAACAAAGGAAAATAAAACATAAGTAGTGTTGGATCCTTGCAACATAAGCCAAAAAAAAAGAAGATAAAGTTGGGGGCACCTAAGAAGGAAAATACAACGACACTTGTGAAAATAGGAACAACACTTAGGCCAAAGCAAAGGTCACTACGCTCAACTATGAAACTCAAATTCTTAGAAGAAATATACGTGGATTTAAATCATCTTCAATAATGAAGGCTATTTTTTCTACAATCATTCATTTAGAAGAAACTTCAAGTGTTGACAAACAAACTAGAATTGAGGAACCCCTTATAGAATCAATAGAATTATATAAGAAGGAATATCTATTTAAGGAAGAGAAAATAGGGTTAGAAATCCATTGAAGATTGTGGGGTAATCAATTATGGGAAGGCTACTATCAACACACTTCCTACATCATGGTATGCAATAAATTGAGAATGCTATGATGGAGGCCCATAGATGGAAAATAATTGAAATAGGATAGGGGGTGGGGGATGTGACAAGGGTGCAATTCCAAATCCAACAAACCAAGGAATTTATGATGCTACTTAATATAGAGGAAGACATTAACAGGGAACAACTAAAAAAAGAAAAGCAATAGCTTAAACAAATATTTTAGTAGGAAAAAAGGATGATACAATCTAGAGATATCAATATCATATAAATGGAGGCCCCCTTAGGAAACATAACACACATATCTATAGAATCATTCAAGTATAGGAAATTATCTCAAGCTTGCACTTTTATTAAAGGAAAAATGGTAAAGTGTCATATTTTAAACTTTGTTTAACAAGTGAAATTCAACATTCAAACCCCTAAATAATTCATTAAGGAATGCCAAGGAAATAACTTGGAAGTAAAGGATGACATTTACTAATAATTCAATTGAAAATTGGTTGCATAAGGGTGTGCAATGTTTCATGTTAGGTCGGATTGATGGTCCTACACAATGGACACTGTATAGACACATCGATAATGGAAATTTTGATCAATTTTTCATGTTTCAATATTGTTTTCAGCACTACGATAACTACATGATTATTTTATGTAAATTAGGGTGCTTGAAGAGATATTCCACTGTTTGAATGTTCTAAACATTTTGTAGATAAAAAGTGACAATTTAATGGACCTTGTGAAGATGATTCTATCAACTAATAAGAAGATATTGTAAGGATGATTTCCATTCTATAGTGGAACTTGACCCAAGTCCACTTGAGCTCTATTTAAATGAATTTAACCTATTGTGAGAACCTATTTGTATTATTGGGAGACAACCTAGAACTGAAGCCCTCATTTTTCGAGATTTTTGATGGAAATAACACTCCTATGAAGAAAGTTGTTCCCTAAATTTTTTTATAAGAAGAGCTCAATGCTTGGCCTCAGAGCTCACTAGCTTTTGGATTGTTGTTTATCTCCTTCACAAATTTAAACCTTGGTGATTAATTATTTAACTATTAGGTATTTTATTTTAGCTGCTTAATGAAGTAGGTTTGTTGCCAAGAATTTTATTGTTGATTTCTTAATTGTCTCTAAGCACCTTGGGGAGGGAATACATAAGAGATTTAAGAACCCTTTGGAACTTCTATTATTCCATTCCCATCCTCTCTTATTTCAAACAATTTCCATAACTTCCTCTTTGATATAGCAGAGTAGTGAGTGACAGATTTGCACGTTCATCTAAGAGTTAGATTTGATAGTGTATATAAATTCTAAGTGAGTTTTGAGGTTTTTGCCTGAATATTTTGGATTCCTTGATGAGTATTTAAAGTTAGAGAAGAAAGCTTTCCATTTAATATGCAACCAGTAATTTGTCATAGAAGTTTTTTGTAGTGATAAAAATATTCCTATAGATTAACACATACTCTCATTGTTTTTAAGGACGTTGGATGGCGATGCATCTTTCTTCATAATGGATGTTACTTTTAGGAAATATATGCTTACAAAAAATTTAAGGCATGGTTAGGGCTTGTATATTTAAAGTTCCATTTCCTTTTATTACTATAATACAATTATTGCAATAAAATAGACTATACTATTGTGTTTCACTTCATATAGATAGAAACATAAGATTAGTTTAGATTTATTTGATTCAATTTACTTTTATAAATTAGTTTGGATTCCCAAAAAATTAGTTTCATAGAATTTATTTTCAAGTCCTTCAATATATTCCATTTAGATAGCTTTCCTTTACTAGACTTTTAAATAATGTCCTAAAATGGCATCAGATAGGCATGATTAGGTGCATCTAGAGTAAAAAGAGAAAAACATATGTTCTAAATAGTGCAAAAAAACATAAAGTTTGTTTGACCTTCGATTTACAATTAATGTATATCAAGCACAGGAAGGTATAATTCTAGCTACAGTTATGATTCCCATCAATAGTATCTTGATCCTAGTAGTCTTGATTACTTTCCATATTTGGTTCATATTTTTTCCTAGTTTTCCTCTTCTTCATATTTAATGGGTATCTGTAATTGTGTCTCTCACTATTCCTTCCTTTAAATTTATGTTTCTTCAGCTAATTTTTTAAAATATTTTTCCCTTAATTCATATTCTATGATTAGTTCTTCACCCTTCATCCTCTAGAGCTAGATATGATCTTTCAATTTGTTAATCTTACCATAATACACTCAAAGAATCTTTTGCACCTAGATTAGATTTTTTTTATTCCATAATATGAAGTGCAGAATGTCTTGTAGAAAACTAGGTAGTGTGAGGTGTTTGGAAGTGAATCTAAATGTGATTTAGAATTACTTCTACATTCCTTCCTAGTCTTTCATTCATTTCCTTGTCTAAATGTTTCCTCTTGCAAAATCCAACTTCTATCCATAACATCTAATGTGAAAATGAATTGATGTTTCTACCAATCTACAACGTTGTTGTTATAAATCTCTCTTAAGAAGAAAATTAGATATTTTTCTTTAGGTATTCCATTTATTTTTACATGTTTACCAACTCTCCTTATTTAGATGTCGACTACAATTTTAATAACATAAAATTTACTACATGTTCCCATGTCATTATGATGTGCCTTTTGATGGACCACCAATAACCAATAATTCAATTCATGATGATTTTCATTGCTAATAGTTTATGTTATTGCAACATGCACCCCTCCATCACATCTAAAAATGCACTAATTGACCCCATTCCATAAAACCTTTTGGAATTGCATAACCACATACATATCTAACACACACATCCAACTATGTCCATATATTATTAGGTGTCTCATAACTTAAAATTTTCTATCTACCCAAAGAATATTTTAATATATATCATATGTTGATCATATAGCTCTACTCACCATTTATATTTAAGTAAATGTAATGTAAATCTAATTTGTTAACATTGTAAATACTTTTTGACACTATGTTATGCACAAGATTAATAAAACGTTAAGTATACATTTATCCTTCAATTAGACCAAAGGAAAGGATAAACCCCATTGATATACCCTTCCTCAAAGGACATATTCATGTTTATAAGGTTTCAATTATTTTTGTTTTTAAATACCAATTCCATACCAAACAAGGCTAGGTAAGGTTCTTTTCATCTAGATTTAAATAACTTTAAAGTCAGTTATAGTATTCAGCCCATCGATATCTACCTACTCATAATCAATACTTCCAATAAGTGAAAATGTATTCTAATTGACTAACCTCAATTACATGAGTGACCAAACTAGCTCCAGCTCCCTAACAAAATCCCAAGATTTCGTATGAAGGACATTATGTGAGATCAAAGATATCACGTGAAGTCCTTCAATTTATAACCTCGTAATTCTATATTCATCTTTTAATAACTTATTATTGTCTTTCCTTTCTTCTCGTGTTCACTTATGTTACATTTAAGACAAGTAGTCAAGATGGGATCATCATCCTTCATAATTAGTATCCATCTCATCTTAAGATATATATTAATTTCCCATATTGATTTCAATCCATTAAAAATTTGATGAATCATATTAAAAATTCAGTGTCATTATTAGAGGATTCATCCCCTAGGATTCTATTGGTATACACCCGGTTATCATACTCAAGTGGGTTCTCAAATTCCTTTGTTACATCATGTAAGAATTTGTTTTTCCTTTTTCGTTAAACTTTTGTCAGAAAACAAAACCCTTCTAATATTCCTTATCAATATTGGTTTTCATCCATACCAATTCTTTATATACCTCATGTTACTATGTAATTAAAAAGTACACCAAAATTATTTTCATTTTCTAGTACCAAAACATCGAACCTCCTTTGTTCCTATTTCTTAATTAAATATGGACATTCCTACATATTTTGGAGTATTTTATGGAAGTGGCCACATAGTGACATGGGTTTCAGACAATGTTTCTAAATTTTGCATACTTAAAATAGCTACGTCTCCTCATCCCCCCTATATACATTATCTCTTCCTTTAAATCCTATCTATCATATTTATTAATCTCACATCATGTAGTCTTAATATGCATCCACTAAGTTTTCTTTCATTAGCTATAATGACCTATATTTTTTTATGTCTAAGTCTTCTACATTTACTGAATTCATATATTGACATGTTTTAATTAGTTTTATATTTTTGAAACATTTGCCAATTGTTTATGGATTCCAAAACTACCAGGTTATAACCCCATGAGGAATGGATTTGATGCACCTGTACAAGTGTAAATACCTCGAGCTATGACTTTGTTCCTAAGATACACATTTACTTTACATAGAGTTAACAAAAATTCTCATTATTTTTCTTCCCCTTGGATAGGTTCTATAAATTCTTTTTTAATTTTGTGTGATGTTGCTAAATCCACACCACTAGTGATGATGATTCACCATTTTTGTTATGGATTCTAGATACATAACTATATTATAACCTATAACTAGGATGTTATCTCCCAATTCATGATGGGAATATTAATTATGTGGGGCAACAATCCAATAATAAATCATTCCCTATGCTAGAAATCATTTATTAAGACACAGTTAACTTGCTTAAAAACCCCTTTATTTTTTCTTCATGGTCTCATACAAACTCTTTAGTCCGAAATAATTTTGTTCGAACATGACATTGTGAAACGCTTCTATTATATCCCTTATTATCTTATCAAAAATCTATTCCTACATTGTAAGCATAATATTTTTATAATTCATGTACAATTGGATCACACTATCTTTGGAAGTAATCACTAACTATGCAATAATGACTACATTCATAATTTGTTTCTTCTTCTTCATTTTCTTTTTATTTTAACCATATAGATTCACATATGAAATATATTTTATCTACATCATCCTTTCCAATCTCATAAAACAAATAACCTCTACGTGCTATATATATTAGTTGGTTTTCCTTCCATCAATAAATTCAAGTTCCTTACCATTTTACTTCCATTGTTTCATGCTTTACCTCTTGTTATTTTCTTAATAATAAGCCCAATATTTATTTCTACTAAAATGTATTCTTATGTAAATACAACATGTGTAAACATTGTTTCAAACATATAATTATACTGTCTTAATTATTCAACCCCTTCTCTTTTGGATTTATATAGCTCTTCTACACCCACATAGTGTAATAAAGCTACAACTATTCCCATTTTTTCACTCCCACTAACTTCACCACCAACATCACTATAAAAGTTTTCATCCACTTAAGCATCACTTTAACTTTCATTTATGTACTTAACGTTTCTTATTAACCATTGGGATCCAACAAAATATACACTTACTCCACTCTCATCTCTTTTACCATGTGTTTGGGATGCTTCTTCCTATGCACTGCACCCTTGCATTCCGCTTTACTCCTCTACATATTACACTGATCATGTAATTATCCTTGATGACTTTTTCTTACCCTTCAACTGCTTTCTACTTCTCTTATTACATTTTCATTTAAGTTAATATCAAGATGGAATTTCCAAAATACCTTCTGCAACACATTTCCTCAATCGCATAGTTCTTCTCGTTCTTTATTTTATGCATTTAGATTGATTTTTCTTTTTATCGTATTACTTCATATCCATTTTTCCATTTTTCCTTATGCCACCCTAAAAAGAAGGGACATATTCTACCATGACATTAGATGTCATTTGCATCAATTACTTTTCAATAAAATGCATCTTAATCGATAGCAGCATTTCTACGAATAACTTACATGTTAGGTTAGCCTTAAGTCCTCACACTCTAGCACTAAAAGAAGTATTATATCTATCCATGAATGTTAATCCTCGTCCTTTTATGTATTACCAATAAACTTCATATGTGGAAAAATATTTACCCTCTCAAATATTTTCTCGAAATTGATGAGAAGGATCATTTATTGAAACCACGTGAATTGAAAAAATACTCTATTAACTCACTCACTTGTTTGTAGTATATAAAATTACACTTTGTATTCGTCTACCTACTTTGTTTGCATATACAAGAAATACCAAAAACTAAACCTATATATGTGTGGAGAAACATTGCATTTTATGTGTTCAATTTTGGTGAATTAAAACAAATAGTTGAACCATTTTTTACCTCCATGCATTTGTCTTTGTGTTTATTCTAGTTTTACACCAAATCCATCTAGTTAAAGTTGAAGTATGCGACAATATATCCGAATGCTAATTCTATGAACGTAATTCTCTACCCATTATCGAAATTGAAATAGCATATGCATATTGGTATATGCTAGCGGTTCAATTCTAGCTAGAAATTTCTTTTCAAATGTTGTTTATACCCATGCAAGCTCATTGCGTAGGATTTAAAGTATGAGAGGTACGGAGCTCCCTTAATAAGGTGTATATAGTGTATGTTTCGCAAACCTAAACATTAGATAGAACATTTGAAGAGGAAAATCATAACACACTATTTTAAATTTCCAAGGGTAAATGCTACCAATAAATTTGATGGTAACTTATATTTTAAATACAACGTATGCATGGAACCTATAGGCGAAGTAATGAATAATGTTTCCATAGGTTTAAATCGTATAGAGAATGAACTATTGATGTACAAACAATAACTTTCGTAAGAAATCCTCCCCAGCAAATTTACCTACTACCAAATTGAGTGGACGAGTATTCAAAAATACTATTCACATAAGAAGTTATAGCTGAAATTGAAAATAATAGAATTTTGGGGAAAAGAAGATGGGAGATAGATGACTCATATTCCATATTTTCAATTTATCATAGTGAATAGTTCAAGAAATAATATATTATTATAGTGCTAAATTCCTAAATCAAAATAGTGATATAATAGGCATATAACTACATTACCTGTGGTTTCATTGAATCAAAGGTATGAACAATTTGAAATGATATTCCACATTAAAAAAATTAGCATAAAGAATTTTAAGGATGTTAATAGAAATATTTATTTTCAAACCTAAATAAACATGATATATTTAATGGGGATTTTTATTTTGTAGGAAAGTGATTAGAAGATGTCAAGCAATACAAGAAATAACTTCATGCATTGTTAATCACTTGTGGAAGGATTGAAGTCAATATTTTCTCATGCATGATCAAGCATAATATTTTATTTAATGATTTTTTAGCTTTTTTCTCTCGTGATACCCTTCCTCATTTCCTCTTAGCCTTACTACGTTATCTTTCATTTCATTAAATTCCCTTCTTCTTTATGACCTTCTATTTGATGAGATAACCTTGGTAAGAAAAGAAACACCATGTTTCATCATCCACGTCTCATTTAAAACAAGTTGAAACTTTTCACTCAACTTTATCTAAATTAAATTACGAAGATGTGATTGATGAAATTCTTTGGATCTATTTCAAATCATGTAATTAATAGGAAATTTTCAATTTTCACATATTTCATTTTCTGTAACAAAAAATAAATTGATTTCTTCACTACATCTTGGGCATAGCGTTGTCATTGATGACAACCAATGCCATGCAAATCATCTCTAAGGAGGTAAGATGTTTTGGATGTAAAAGGAAGAACATTGTTGGGCATAGTTTTGTCATTGATAACAACCAATGTCATGTTATTTATGTCAAAAAGGGAAACCGCTTGAATATCACTGAAGGAAACTGTTGAACCTAGGGTTTTCATGTGAAAGGAGATATGGTGCCTTAGACAATCATTGAGCATTTGATTTACATATCATTGATGTCACGAAGCCTTAAAAGATAATTGAGAATTTGATTGACACATTAGTGATTCCAAGAAAATATGATTCCCTAAATATTTTTAAGAATTTTTGTTGAAGTTATGATGGGGAAATGACTATATAGATGGTCTAGGTGGATAGCCTTCTCTGGTACATTTCCATTGTATATTAAACTTGGTCAAATCCGAGTAGAATAAGAAGATACTTCATATTGAAACTATCATTAGTAAAAAGGATAAAAAATACCAATTCTTTTAACATTCATGCATGTTTAGGGATCATCCATGGATTGGTGAGCAATCAATGGTAGTTAGTATGAAGACACATGCAACATTGAATGAGATTAATCACCATGAAACTCATGGTAGACCTTACGATTATGGAAATTATGTATGGTAGATGGAGCATAAACTTGCACAATCGTTAACGAAGGTCGCCCACCCCCCACCCATGTTCTTTGACCTTCACCATGTAGGATAAATGGAAACATGACATGTAGTAGGTTCTAGGTGGTACTTTAATGGGATGATATGTGGACCCCTTAGTGATATGACACATGGATTAATGACAGAGGAGAGTGATGATGTGGTAGCTTGATATTGGTGTCATGTGGAAACACAAGAACACATGGATAATGACATGGACACACACATGAATGAAGATGTGGTAATATGATAAATGATATCGTCCCATGGGAATGTGCCACATCGAATTTCGAGTCAATAGTTTTAGGTGGCCAATCGAGCCAAATATAAGTGACATGTGGAAACACTAATAGAGTGCCACGTGACAACACTAATATAGTGCTATGTGGCATAATTACATAATGTTGACATCAATGTTAAATCGACCATGGACCATTAAGGACTAGGTCACATGGCATGGTCATATGAAGGATTGGGAAAGCCAAAGGGGATAACTTGGTCATGGTTTATGTTCCAAATGAAGTCATATGGAAGTTTCTATATTAGCATAAATTTATGATTAATTTCGACCCTAATGATGGCCCAGGGGCACCCACACGTATATATTCATATATATGTGGTTGTTGGTGTGGTGCACATGTGCAACATTCAAACGATTTGGTCTGAGACATATATATACAATGTGGCTCTTAACTCTATTGTTAAACCCGAAAGCTTATTTGATTTTGTCACGAGTTCAATAACAAGTTAATCAACCTAACATAAGATATATACACAACGTGGCATGGATTTGAGGTTAAGCCAAAAGGTGTTTTTGATTTTGATATGAATTTGATCTACTATGAGACCAAATGTATGGTACAACTTGGTTGTTAATCCTAAAGGTGATTTTTGTATTTTTATGATTTCAATCCAGTTTAAGATTGAATGTATTGTGTGTCTCTATGGTTAAGCTCAAAGTTATTTTTCTTTCTGTTTACGATTTTAATATTGTGTGAGACTAAAAGTATGGTGTGGCTCTCTGGTTAAGCTCGAAGTTTTTTTTGTTTCTATTACAAGTTTGATATGGTTTGAAACTAAAGGCATGTCGTACCTATGAATTTAATACTAAATGTGTTTTTCATTCTATCACAAATTCGATCAAAATTGAGATTGAATGTGCGGTATTTCTATATGGTTAAGCACAAAAGTTTTAGCTTATAGATTAATTCAAGTTAAAATTTATTAATGGAATGAACAAGGAACATGGAAATAGAGTTGGAATTAGGTCTTTGTGTTCCATGAGAGGTCATGGTCTCATGTCCTATCTAAGTCACCAAATGGTTTTTTCTTTTTTCTATGTTGAAAGTGCATTCTGTGGAATTTGAAATGAACCAATGGGGTGTGAATTCTATCAAACTCACACCAAAAAAGTGCATTTTGTAAATTGTGCATCTAGAATGTGTATTTTGTTGGAAACTTCATTTTTTATAATGTCTTGTGGGTCATGTAAAGGCCTAAATTAATTTCTGAAAAGGGGCAAATGACTAGTACTTCTTTAGAATCTTAAGGGTGGGATATGAAAAATCATGAAGACAAGTTCTTGAGGTGAAGGGGCCATATCTAGTTTGTTATTCTCAAATATTTTTTGGGGATATGAATTGGTTCATTCTTAATACAATAAATGAAGAATATGACATTGTTGAAGACTAAAGAATAGGTTGAACTGATAGATCAGATTTGTGAAGAACGTTTATTCAAACTTGAACTTGTGGATCCAGTTTGAAAAATTGTGAAAAGTGGTTCGTTATGTTTGGTGAAGGAGGTGGGTGCGTCAATTAGGTTAGAACGTACAACACATTGTTTTTTTTCATATTTCAGAGATTAGTTCCTCAATTAGGTTGGAGCCTACAATAAGATGGTGCTTGTATATCTTAGAAATTGGTGCTTGAATAAAGTGGTAGCCTACAACAAGTTGGTGCTTCCATATCCTTGGGGGAGAGTTCCTCAAGTAGGTTGGTTACTGCAAATATAGTTTGGGGGTTGGTACCTCCAATAGGATGGTTCCTGGAAATTTATTTTGTCGATTCATCCTTCTGAATGATGTAATTAATGATTGAAGAAGATAAAATATTTATGGTTCTCTCTCGAAAGCGTATTCATGTACATCTAGCGTTTTCATGTGTTGATCTAATTATGGCCTTTATCCATTCAATTTTACATTTACAACTATGATCAACTATGACTTTTTTTAAATTACTTAATTTTTCCATTATATTTATTCACCCCCCTCAATATAATCATTATTATAACAATTGGCACCAAAGGATGTCCCTTAAAGAATAATTAATCATTGGAAGGTTGATCACAAGGAACATGGCCAAACTCAGATCCTTAGGAAAGCCTCATCAATTCGATGGAACAAAATATGATTTCTGGAAAATAAGAATGGAATCCTACTTCATATCTTAAGGTAGATGTATAGATGGTTATATAGAAAAATTTACAAGAAGTTGCAAGTCCTCCCTTTGATGTAGTTGATGGATCTCTAAATTAGACATAAATTCAGCCCCGCGACTCTAAATTAAACATAAATTAAGGCCTATGACCGTCCTTCAGCACATTAAACCTATCTTTCTTCATTAGATAATGTAATTTTAACTTTAATATATTCATTAAGAAGGTTTATGAATAATTGGATATTCTTGCCTAATATTATTTATTTTTGTAGAATATTATGAGAATATTGGGCAGATTATGAGCATTTGGAGGAGAAGATAATTTAGGGACATTCTCCCTACTATAGGAGGATCAATAAAAGATAATAAATCAATAATATATTATGGAATTATGGCACATATTTTGGAACTCCAATGATTGAGAAAATCTAGGAATGTGTTCCCTGCCATTTATTGCAGATTCCTAGTATTGGACACTAGATTCACTAATCAAGGTATTTTGGTGGGGAACGCTTCCTCAATTAGTGGGGAATGACTCCTAATCATTTTCTATAAGTACCAAGCCAAATTTTCCTCTAGGGAAATATTTTCATTAGTGTTCTTGTGGAGATAACTTGTATTTCTACAGCTCGATTGTATTTTCTTGCAGTGATGTAATTACAATGATGAAATAATGAAGATTGGTGTCATGTTGAGCTTCTAAATATTTTTCTCCTCCATAAGTCTCTGAGATTACTCTGGCTTTGCCATTCCATGATCCTCAGAACCATTTTTTATCATTTTCGTTCCTTCTTTTCACTTCTTATTCACATGCATCTCTTGCTTTTATTTCCTTCTATGACTACATTTAGTAATAATGATTTCTTGTTGTAGGATTGAGTTAAATGGTTGATGTAAGCTATTCTGTAGGATGAAAACCATTATTTCATCTTTGGAAGATCTTTGTAAGTTCATAGTAATCATTGAGCTACTTGGATTAGTCTTCTTATTCCCGAATCTAGATTTTTGCAACTCCTTTGTGGCAAAGAACAATAAATTTCTGTTATTTTTCAGAGCATGCTAACGAGCTTCAATGAAGTTGATTCTACTTGAACTAGATAAAAAAAATAAATCTAGTTCATATAAAAAATTACGCCATTTCATTTTCACTTGATTAGGTTAGGCATTTTTTAGATTTACTACCTCACTAGTTCTCGAGTTTATAGATTTTGGACTACCAATGTTTTCCTATTTTTTAGCATGGGTTAACAGAGGTATTTCTGAGTGATTCCACTTGGAATGGGGACCTAAGAGATCCTAGTCAATAGAAAAAATGTCCCATCCAATTTCAATTTGATTTTTTTGCTCAATCGCTGAATTATAATTTTGTATAGTAAATCTATAACATCTTGTAGTAAATCAGGGAATCTTGTAGGAAAGCGTGTTTTGAGCCTGAATTGAGAAAAAAAATCGTTGAATATGGGATTAGGCCTCTACTTTACCTCCATGCCATCAATACCATTTTAACCCTCTTCCTCCACATGTGTCTCCCGTGCCAAAGATCAAGGAAAGATTAACATTTCATTCATAAAGCAAAAAGATTTTAAAAAATGAGCTCTTTATCTTTACACATGCACACAATAGTTAGTACTCTCTAGATTAGATTTCATGCTAAATTAGTTCAAATCATCACATGTAAATAGGGTTAAGCTAAGTTTCTTTTACATTTAGTTCATGATCTTTATGCAATTAGAATAGGTTTCTTTCCTTGTACTTTCTTTCTTGCAATAGGTTATGGTTCCATTTCGAACATTTCATTTTTTGCAATTAATTTAGGATTTGACTTCAGTACATGCACTCCATTACCTCATGATAACAAGGGAAGGACAAAATGTGTTGCACATATAGTGTCGATACCTCTTAAGTTTGTATGAACCCTGGGTTGATAATTAAAGTCGGCAGCCTTGGGAGTTTCATCATTCTTGTTGAAATATCGAGGCTCATCACTTTTTGGCCCCATATCCAGCAGGTGTCAAAGTATGCATTATTGTATTCCCTAGTTTATTCATTTCTTTTCACTTTTCACAAAAAAAATATTTTCATTAGGTATATTTCATTTCAGAAATAGGAAAGTCCATTGCATTAGTGTTTTCATTCAATCATAAAAATAAAAAATCTCCAACACCAACCCACCCCCCCATTTGATTAGGTGGTTTAGTAAGAGCCACATCACCATCTACTTTTTCAGGTACAGGAAGAAGAGATGGTAGAGAAGGTAGAAGAAATGGCTAGAGATGATGACAATGAGGAAGATCGTCTCGGATTTCCCATTCAATATACTGATGGTAGCATGCACATGAAGCACATCCCTCCATATTTTCTTCCAAAATTTCATGGTCTAAGGTTAGATGATCAGAAAACATTTCTCTTTAAATTTTAAATTTCTTATAGATCTTATGGTTACGTATTAAAAACTCAAAGATTGAGATTGTTTTCGGCAACATTCAAGGATAGGGCTCTTAAATGGTTCATGAGTTTAGGGACTAATTCAATAAGATCATGGAATGATATGCAAAAGACATTTATAGAAAAATATAAAGATCATGATATTAAAGAAGAAATCTTTAGAATGAATCAAAGAGAAGATGAGAGTCTAGAGGATGTAATAGAGAGGTTTTTGTATAATGTTAAGAGGGGAAAACTACATCATTTAGGATTCGACACACTAAAAACCCTCTTACTTAGAACAATTAGGGATGAGTGGATTGATATTCTTGATCTCATGAATAGAGGTGATGTATATCAATTATCATTTGAAGAAATTTGTGAAACATGCAAAAACATATCAAGAGGAAAGGCAAGAGTAATTCAATCAACATCAGAATTAGTAAGTCAAATTAATCTTGGAAATTTGTTTGATGACATTAAAATAGAAATTCTTAACAATCTAACTGAACAAGTAGAAATGTTAAGAATACAAAATGAGGAAAAATAAGTTGTTTTTGTTGTCCATGCATAATCACATGATGCTAAATGTTTCTCCTCATTACCAAGGTTGAAGGAATTCCATCAAGAAGACAATGGAGAAAATCAATTGCTAATGCAACAATGTTATGTAGCTCCAAGTGTACCATGGTATCCTATTCAACCTGATATGATGCAGGAGCCTAATTCACAATTTCAAGGTTATGCATATCCACCTCAAATTAATTGTAACACACATTTTCCTTAGCAACATTGGCCATCTCAACCCAAAAACCAATCTTGGCAACAAGGTTTACAAGGAACTTATGGGAGCCATCCACAATATCCTTAATATTTTCCTCAATATCCTCCATACCTAACTCTATGTTATCTCTACCATTCACCTACACCTACACCACAACCCCATCCACATCCATCTCAAATATACACTCCCACTCAACAACTTATACAACCATTTCCAAACCTACACTTTGAAGTAGCTCAACCCACTTACAATGTTGAGGTATAACACTTCCAAACATCTCCACTTGAGATCAATGGTATTCACCATAACGCAGGAAGAGTATTGCAAAAAAGAGATTCTCTTGGTATAATTGAAGGACTACATCTCTAAGAAGAAGGTTTAGAAGAGAATATCAAAGAATCATGGGTTGCACTTGATAAAGAGCACACATCAAAATCAGAGATTGAGAAAGATCCCTCATGGTTACCATCAAATCCTCCATGTATTCAAGAGAACAATCAGCAAAAAGAGGAAGATTTGAAGGTCGTGGTAGAATAAGACATGAAGAATGATCCAAACAAGAAAGAAAACCAAGGATATCAAGGATATATTGAGGTTTCGTTCCAGAAGATCAACAAGATGGAGCATCACTTTCTTCTTCAACTATGCTTGATACTTTCAAGGTCAAATCATTTGGTCTCTGAAATCCAAGTACATGTCAAAGCATACATTTGAATCCTACACACAATTTTGTCTATCATCTTGATGTGCACAGGGCTCCATTGGAACTATACTTATACTTGAAAGTGATTTTTTTTTTTCAAGTAGGGTAGGGTAGAAGAAAAAAAATGATGAAAAAAAAGAAAAAATAAAAATCCCTTGGAAATGCCTGAGATTGGCGCATTGATTGGGAACCTCTATCAGCCAGTCAATGGGTTGGGAGAAAAGAAAAAAGAAGAAAAAAGAAAGAAATCCTAGGTGAAAACATCCTTTGAGGTGCCTAGGTAGACCTACTAGTTGAAAACTTCCTTGCGGCAACGAGTAGGCCTAGAAGAAAAAAGAGAAAAAAATAAAAAATCTTTGCTTCATGTATCTCTCTCATGAATGCATGTAGTCTCCAACATCTGGAAGCAACAAGAACAAGTTGGTACCAAATGGAAAATTGGTCAAGCCTAGTTAAAAGAATTCAAATTTTGGCTTTTTCCTCCTTTGCTAAAACGCTCCAACAAGGCAAAGGCCATGGCAACCCATCATCCTCTTCTATTTTCACCATCCACCCATCATTCTCAAGCTTCTGCCATTTAGTTTGCTTGTTGTCCTTAAAAACTACAGGATGCTCTGGTTTACTACAGGATACAAAAATACATAGAGCATGAATTTGTTTTTTCCATAACTTGAAAACCATGCATCCATTTAGCAAGCTATTTTAGGGGGAGATGCATATGGATTATGGTAACATGCTCAAGAAATTTCAGAAATTCCAGTGCATAGTTTTCGAGAAATCAGCCTCCATCACCTATAGCTATTTTTATATTTTCTCGATATTCATGCATCCATTTAAAAAGTTGTTTCATGGGGATATGCATATGGATGATGGTAAATTTCGAAGAAATCAACCTCCATCACCTTCAACCATTTTTATTTTTTCTCGAGATTCATTCATCCATTGACCAAACTGTGTTATGGGGAGGTGAATAATGATCTTGGAAACATGCTCAGAAAGTTTCAGGTAACTACATTCTACAATTTGGGGGATATGGATGAAACAAATCGGCTACAAAAGGTTATCCTGTAAACCTGCAAGATTCTCTGAACACCTGCAGGATCCTACAGGATACAAAACAACACCTATAGGGTTGGAAGTGAGCAGTTTTAAAGGGAAAAACCAGAGTTTGGATTCATCAGAGAGTGATAATGAGACATATACAACCCTCCACATCCATTAAATAAACATGATAGGGGGATTTAACAAGAGGGAACCCACCATCATAGTGAGGATTCATCATTATCACCATCCAGTACCTACACATCAAGGAACAACATCAAAGAAAATGAGGAGAAAGACACATGCAGCAAATACAAGCAAGGATTTCACTCTCCAACAAACAACATCTATAGGAAGGTCATCAGGTAGGTATAGGTATGTAATATTCTTGACCTCTTCTCTTGAGCCTATTATAGTTAGAAATTTGTTGACAATTCATGAGAGATGAGGTTTTATAAGCTAAGGATGGGTCAACAGTCACTACCACCTTCAACTAGTTAATTACAACTCACTCATCACTCATGCAATGTTGAAAAGTGAGATTATGAAGGGTGATGATTTTAAGGAATGAAGACAACGTTTAAAAGAATAATTTTTTGGAAAAGCCAAGTTACCATAGCACTCCAAGCCCTCCATCTACTTCATATTCACTATCTATTCATCATTCATCCTTCCCATTTCATTCTTGAAAAAAAAAAATAGAGAATCCTCTCCATTTTCACAAACCTACACTACTCCCTTTGAGCCCTAGCATCATCATCCAATCCATATTCATCATTTCTCATCACTCCCATACAGTTAAAAGGCCCTAAAAGAGGAGGAATGACTACTACATGAAGGCGGAATGTTGCTACAAGAAGGAAGAAATGAACAAATTTTGCTAAACCCCAAGATGGAAGAGATTTTTCAGAGAACTCCGAGGCCATTAGGCAGCCATCTAGGCCACAAGAGAGAAGAAGAAGGAAACAGAAGGAAATAAGGAATTAACCATCAAAACAAAACTCAAACTGCAGTGATGAAAATTGTTTTCGAAGAGGTCTCTAATCTCTTTCTAGCTTTTCTGCAAGGCCTAAAAATGAGAAAAAGGCATTGGAGTCAAGTTGAGGGCCTGTTCTAGGCTCGAAACATCATTTATGTTCAAAAAGGGTTTCTTATATTTTTAATAGGATTTCCGGTAGTTTTGACAAGAATTCTACAAGATGTCCTAGTTCGCATCTAAAGGAAGTTTGAACATTTTAGAGGTGTCCAAATTGTGGAACTAGGTAGCAGAAGGTTGATAAGGATATGGAAGACCTTGCTAAATTGAAAAATATTGAAGAACCCATCTTGAATAAGGGAAAGAAAGCAAGCTAATTGTCTCAAGAAACAATGATTTTTCTTTGCAAAAATATGTTTTTGGGCTTATCCTTGCAGAACTTATGACAATGATTCTTAATGCACAAGAGAGAGGCCACCATGACCATGGATGAAGCACAATGATGTCACTAAGTTTCTGAGAGGATGAGCAACACTTTCAGCAGGTGGTATGATGGACCTCTAAATTATAGATAAATTAAGGTGCATAACTCTAAATTAAACATAAATTAAGGCCTATGAACATCCTTCATCACATTAAACCTCTCTTTATACATTAGGTAATGTATTTTTAACTTTCACATATTCATTAGGAAGGTTTATGAATAATTCGATATTTGTGGCTAATATTATTTATTTTTAGAATATTATGAGAATATTGGGAAGATTATGAAGAATTGGAGGAGGAGATGATTTATGGACTTGCTCCCTACTAGAGGAGGATGAATAATATTTAATAAATCAACAATATATTATGGAATTATGGCATAGATTGTGGAACTCCAATGATTGAGAAACTCTAGGAATCTGTTCCCTGCCATTTCATGCAGATTCCTAGTATTGGGGACCAGATCCACTAATCAAGGGATTTTGGTGGGGAAGTTTCCTCCATTAATGGGGAATGATTCCTAATAATTTTTTATAAGTACCAAGTTGAATTTCCCACTAGGGATAGATTTTCGTTAGTGTTCTTGTGGAGAGAACTCATATTTCTGTAGCTCCATTGTATTTTCTTGTAGGGATGTAATTATATTGATGAAATAATGAAGATTGGTGTCATGTTCGGCTTCTAAATATTGTTCTCCTCAATATTTCTCTAATTTTCCTTGGGCTTGGCCATCCCAGGAGCCTCAGAGCCCTTTTGTACCATTGCCTTTCCTTCTTTTCAGTTTTTATTCACATGCAACTCTTGTTTTTGTTTCCTTCGACTGTTGCATTTAGTATTAAAGATGTCTTGTTGTAGGATTGAGTTAAATGGTTGATGTAAGTTATTTTGCATGATTAGAAGCATTATGTAATCCTTGGAAAATCTTTGGAAGTTCATATTAATCATTGAGCTGCTTTGATTAGTCTTCTTACTCCCAAATCTAGATTTATGGAACTCCTTTTGTGGAAAAGAACAATAAATTTATGCTATTTTTTAGAGCATGCTAACGAGCTTCAATCAAGTTCGTTCCACCTGCATTAGATCAGAAAAAAATTCTAGTTCATAACAAAAATAACCGCATTGCATTTTCACTTGATTAGGTTAGGCACTTTTTAAATTTACTATCTCACTAGTTCTCGAATTTCTAGATTTTCGACTAGTAATGTTTTTCTATTTTTTAGCATGAGTTAAAAAATGTCTTTTCAAGCGATTCCACTTGGATGGGGACCTAAGACATCCTAGTTAAGAACAAAATTTTTCCCATCCAATTGGGATTTTATCTTCTTGGTCATTCGATGAATTATAATTTCATATAGTAAATTTGTAACATCCTGTAGTAAATCATGGGATCCTGTAGGAAATCATGGTAGCATCCTAGAGGAAATCGTTGTAGAATCCTATAGGAAATCTTGTTTTTATCTTGAATTGATAAATATTATCATTGAAGTTGGGATTAGGCCTCTACATGACCTCCATGCCATCAAGACCATTTTAACCCTCTTTCTCCAAATTTGTCACCCCTGCCAAAGATCAAGGAAAGATTAGCATTTTCATTCATAAAGCAAAAAGATTTAAAAAAATGAGTTTTTTTATATCTACTCATACACAGAGCTGTTAGTACTCTCTAGATCAGATTTCATGCTCAGTTATTTTAAATGATCACATGTGATAAATGGAGTTAAGCTAGGTTTCTTTTACATTTAGTTGATGATCTTTATGCAATTAGAATAGGTTTCTTTCCTTGTACTTTATTTCTTGCAATTGGTTAAGGTTCCATTTCGAACATTTCATTTTCCACAATTAATTTAGGATTTGAGCTCAATACATGCACTCCATTACCTCATGACACCAAAGGAAGGACACATTGTATGCTACACATATAGTGCTAATACCTCTTAAGTTTGTACGAGCCCTAGGTTGATACTTAAATTCAGTAGCCTCGGGAGTTGCAACATTCTTGTTGCAATACTGATGCTCATCAGTAGTTGTTAAATATCTCTATACAATTAATACAATGGAAAATAATAACATCTTAATTGCTTTATTAGATATTTAATCTGTCTAAGTAACAAATTACATGTCATGGAAATATCTTTGCGAAAATATTAAAGTTTGTTATGAAGGAGCTAAAAAATGAAGGACGAAAGGTTGTAAACATATATAGGACAATTTGAGATTTTGAAAATGGAAGAGGATGAAAATGTTTCCTCATATTTCCTTTGGTTTTATGGTATTCTCAATACGATTATAGGCCTCGTGGAAACAATCAAAGAAGATGATTTTTTTTGTAAATTATTGAGATCAATTCCCTCAAGGTTCAATCCTAAAGTATCATCCATTGGGGAGCTATCTAACATTCAAAATTTAAAAATGAATTCCCTTCATCGAAATCTTACTACATATAAACTAAGAAAAGAAAAAAGGAAAAGATAAGATTCAAAGAAGACGTATTCAAAGTAGCTAAGGAAGGAAGCAAGCATCAGACATAAGAAGACTCTAATCATTAATTAGATCAAGATGAAGCCAAATTTGTAAGAAAGCTAAAGAAGGGAACTGGAAATTTGAAAGGTAAGCTACCATTTAAATGTTTTGAATGTGCAATAGTACGACACTATGCTTATGATGTAGTGGCTACAACCATCCTTCAAATTTTTTCCTATGCTCCATTTTGGAGCCTCCCTTCTAAATCATAGCAGCTCATCTTGCACAGATGTAGGTAATTTTGCTTTGATTGAGCCTCATCCTTTGCATCTTGTTTGTGTTTGCTTACTTGATTTACTATCTAACCCATAAGTCGATTTTTTGACCTAGTTTTCATCTAGTTCCAAACTTACATTAGCTAACTATTCAATCCTTGATGGAAACTAGTGTTGCTCTTAGGAATTGCGCAGTCCAAGCTAACAGTGAGTCTTGAGCTAAAGAATTTCACAGGGCTAGATGAAAACCAACTCTGAGCTGGGAAATTGCACAGAGCATGAGAGGAAGCCAAGATCCATTTAGCCCAGAAATTGTGCATAAGACTTTCTTCATAGAAGCATTTCACTGCATGAGTGAGAGAGATGCCTAGTCCTTCCCAGAATTACATAATCTCTCCATGCAATGCATGGAATTTTTCCCAAAAAAAGTAAAAGGAAAAAAGTGAAAAGGAATCCCTAAACAATAGGGGTCTAGTTTTAGCAGTCTGAAGCAGTTACTTGAGTTATTTTGGAAATTGTCGCCAAGTGTCACTTTTTCTTGATTTTTGGCCTTTGCATCATAAACCATAAATTGACCAAATTTATTTAATCAACAGTGCAAGAGCTAATTTTCACATTCAATCTTGGAGCTCTAGCATTCTCCAGGATATCAAGGAACCTTTGGTGTGATCGAAGTCATTTTTCTATGAAAGTCTTGCTTTTCTAGTCTTTTGTCACTTTTCCTATCAATTTTTCTTGTTTAGCTTGTGAGAGTGTTGTTTCATTTGTTTTGTTAAATTATTGTTGGTGCTTTAAAAAAATTTAGCTTGTAGAAGTGTCCTTAAAGTTTTGGATTTTCTTTCCCAAGTGTCACATGTATTTTTCCTTTTTGCACCAATGGTCACGATTAGGACGACTCCCTTCACATGCACCATTTTCCTTTAGTTAGATTAATTCTTGTACTTGTTTCACTTACATGCATCATCACTTAGTCCGATCTACACTCATAATCACACCATCCTTTAGATCTACTTGATTTCACACTCCCTCTCAGCAGATTTGGGCACTCCTTGCCTAGATCTTCCACGCCCCTGCATGCACTACGCGTTCTAGGAGCTCAAAGGCCTATGCCCTTGATTCTAGAATTATGTAGAGGTTGTCCTAGCCTAGCTCTAACTGTGCACTACGAAGTTGTAGGAGCCATCCTCCCAGCTTGGCCCCTCAAACTAAGTAATGCATTTTCTGTCCTAGCTTTTTCCGAGACTGAATTGGATTGCATAGTTCCAGTTAGCAAAATTTCCCACAGACTGTTGTGACTGTGCAATGTGGAGTTCATGTAGGCATCTAGTGGCAGCTATGAACCAGAATTGTGTAATCCTTCCCATCGTGAGCCCGATTTGTTGCTTAGTCGTGTCTTGGAGTTACTTTGGTTTATGAGCTAACATTTTCTTACCATGAGTGTCCTCTTTCATCCACATGTATATTAGTTGTTGTGCATCTCTCTAGAAGTTATAGTTAACATGGAATCTAAGAGAGTTTCATCAAAGGAAACTACCGAGAGTAGTATTGGGGAAGCAGTGGAGAAAATATGACTTGATATACCAGTTTATGTAGACACTCAGTGGTTCAATGAGAAAGGAAAAAAGTTGACATGGCAAAAAGCTAAAGATACTTTTGCAGAAGACTTCAAGGAAGACTTAGATGACTGGAAGGTATATATCAGTATCCAACGGTCAGGTTTATACAAAGTTGCATGTAGGTACCTCACCTTCCCATGTGCGGACATTATCAGCTAGATTGTCTAACACAGAGATCCAAATACTATGACATTGAGAAGTATTAACGAGATAGAGGTTGCGACCTTCAAGGTAGAGAACCTTCAGCAGATGTATCATTTACCTCAGTTGGTGAAGCAGATCGACACACATTTCTATGCCACCCATAGCTTTGTGAACCAAGAGATTACATCAAGCGGTGGGTGAAAAAGCCATCAGATTTCAAAAAGACACCCATTCATGTTTACAAGACAAAGTCTCTCAAGAAGTCTTAGCATTTCTCGGTCATATTTGCATACCAAATATATCATCAAGAGAGCACAAAAACCTTTCTTGAAGGATAGGTACTGGTAGTAGACCAATGGGTGAGTGATCGAAGGCCATTAAACTGGTTAGAATTATTGTCTCATAATTTAAAAACCCATGTGACTAAGGCTCAAAACTGCCCAATGATAAGAAAGCAAGATTTTCATTGTTTGAATACAAACTGGATGCAATTTGTGCTCAGTAGCAGTTTCCTAGCATGAGTTAGATATGGAAACTGAAAGAGACTGTCTTCAACATTTATTGCAAGTAGTATTATGACTATATTTACTACAGAGTAATGGAAATGATAACTAACCATTTCATAATCCCATGGTACAATATTATATTTCAGCAAGATTCACCTTGCATGCCCCAAAAAGTAATGGATTTGATATTAAATGTTGCATATTGGTACATCTCACACAGTGGCACCTTCATCAGTGTGTTTAGACGAGAGAAGCCTCCACATGTTCTACCAACGTATGCCATGGACAAGTTGGTCATGCAAGAGATCTCATATCACCTCTCTATGGGGTTATTAATAGGACTACATAGGAATAAGAAAGTTTCATTACCCGTTCTTCCCTTGCAGATCAGATTGTACAAAATTAAGAGCTTGAAAGATGGATATGTCGAAGCTAAGGAGATATTGAAATTCAAGTTTGGCACAAAATACTTTAATCTGTATGATCCCCATGGTATTTGCAAGAACTACTGTGCGAAGTTGTATTATCCATGGATCCACAGGACATTTCATTGGCATGTGTAGGACCCTTGGAGGTATTGTTACAATGCCTCCAACTTCATGACTTGGTCAGTATAGCAGCAACTTGGAAGGATGCTATGTAGGTAGAAACAACAGAGGAAGAAATGACAACAACAACAATAAGAAGCAACTCAGTGAAGGAAAAGGGAAAGAGGAAGGTTGTTTAGGATGGAGAGGTAGAGAAAAGTTGCAAGATGAAGGTAGATCCTCTCTTGGAGAAATCATCTTTACCAACAGAAGAAAAGAGGGAGTAGGGGATAAAGGAAGCAAGAAAAATGAAGAGAGAAAAGAAAAGGTTGCAGGAAGAAGAACTAAAGTTACACGAGATGAAGAAGAAGTCAAAGGTAGAGCAAGAGATAATAAAGATAAGAGAAGCAAAAACAAGAGGAAGAAGAAAGGCAAGGTGTTATGACAGAGAAAACGGCATTGATATAGTTTAAAGAGTTGAAACAATAAGCAATTGAGGAAGACGGTGAACAGATTCAGGATTGGGAGCTTGCTCTACAAATTGAGAAACTGATTGAAGCGACATACATGGACATGGAACATGAGCCATAGAATGAAGACACTGACCTTATGCCAGGAGTGTCAGAGGTCATCTCCTAGTCTCCACCAGCTCCATTGTCAGAAGCAGTCGAAAACAAGCAAGGATAGGTTGTTCTCCTCGATGATTATCTCGTCATGGATGTGAATAATCTATCATTTGACAAGTTGAAAAATAACGTTGTGCACGAATAGGGGGAGCACTTTCTAAATTATCACACATCACCTGCATTCATAAATGAAAGGGTGATAGTGTCTGACACAAGGAAGCATCAATCTACCCTTGTCAATGCCATCTATGCCTATGCAGGAGAAACAAGCTCAAATTTTACGTTCCTATTGGTGGAGAATGAAAAACTAGCAAAGAGTTTGCAGGCTTCCAACAAGGTGCAGAAAAATTCAGAGAGAAAAGTGTATTTTTTGCAATGGAAGAGATGAGGAAAGTTATACTTGCTTAACTATCAACACTTGAGACATCCATGCAAAAGCTCTATGACTAATTTGTCACCATGCATAAAGCAGTTGTCCATGTGCATGACTTATAATATTGGAGAAACGAGTTTTTTCAAACTCTTAGGAAAGTACATGCTACTATCACCCATATGAAAGAGTGGACAATGTGGTACAAAGGGGCCATGCTTCACTTGCTAAAAAAGATGAAGCCACAAGCTTAGTTGGAGAAAGAAAAGGTCCCGATGTTGATCTAGAAATATGAATAGCTCACCCCATTCATTAGTAGCATATAGGCCTCATATGCATGGTTGTATAACATTATTGATATCATGGTGAGAACACACAAGATCCCATCAGTTTTTTTGCTCACTGAGGATAGATAGAAAAACCAAGTTGAGTTAGAGATCGATGAGTACATATAGCATCTAAGGCAAGAGGCCACCATGGAAGACTTGGATATGAGTGCACATAAATACAAAAGTACATTGGTGCTTTGGTCATGGTGAACACCATTTTGTGCATGATTTAGCACAAGTTAGATACAAGTTCCAAGACCATATACCCAAATGCCCTGGAGGCAAGATTCTGCTATCATAAAGACACCATCAAGCAGTTTAGGGACATCATCATACATTACCAATCTTGGCATCAATATGTGACAGTGAAGAACCAAGTGGATGTTTCCAAGTTGGTCTTTCCCAAACTTGAAAGTCATAGTGTTTTGTCTTGTTAGGCTGTCTCTAGCCTATTTTGTCTTACATGGGTACATGTGGAAAATGTAATATTATTTGTAAATATGTTGTAAGTGAAACTCCAAGTATCATTAGTGGAATGTGAAAGGTAATGATGCTATGTAATGAGTTATTTGTAGAGAAGTTGAAGTGTCATGAGGGTAGTCAAAGAGTCACAAAGGGGAATGTCAAGGGTCACCCCGCCGTTGTTATAAATAGGACCTCAGAACTTATAGAACAATATTTTGGGAGCCAAGCTTTTGGCTAGGATTCGGTTTACAAAAGACTTCAGAGTATTGTCATGATCCTTGGCTTCTCCACAACATAGAGAGAGTATACTTCTTTGCAGGAGCATGTGTTCTTGATTGTAGGGTTCCACTATTGGGGCTAGTGGTCATCGATGGCGTATTCATGGATATAAATTTCACCTATAATAATAATATTAGAGCCAACACACTTCCATGCATATGTTTTTATTGTAGTTAGACTATTCTGGTTGCTTTAGTGATGTATCCTATTTAACTTATGCATTTGATTATGAACTACTTTGTATACAATTTTACGAATCTCATTGAATGCATGTTGTTGGATTAACACATCACGTTAATTTG
Source organism: Pinus taeda (assembly GCA_000404065.3). NCBI lineage: Eukaryota > Viridiplantae > Streptophyta > Pinopsida > Pinales > Pinaceae > Pinus > Pinus taeda. The sequence goes on from APFE030992690.1 coordinate 318,652, forward strand.
TGGACTATTACGCATTTTAGCTTGTGATGCCATTCCACTTCATGTGTTCCTTTCAAGTTGTGTACTATTAAAGGATTCTAAAGGGCCTACTTCCTTTCCCCCTCCATGTGTTAGAACCCTCATGCATCACACATAACTCTCTATATGGTCACACACTTAGTCTTACCCAAAGTTATCTTAGTTAACTCTGTGCACTATGGCAGTCAATGAATTACACTACCGCCCACTGCTCGAACTCCTAATCCAAATGGTTTGAGATCTAGTTGGGACTTCTTATCGGGGGATCCCATAAATGTTGGCAGGTCCAACACCATCAACATTTCTAGTTCTAGAAGGAGGGTCATATGAAAAGTTGAGCCCTTGAAGGTTGTTTTGAATTTCAGCACATATTTCTTAGATTCTGTTGAAATCATAACCCTAACATGTTTCTTTCACATTGTTGATTTTGAAGCATTGACAAGAATTATAGATGAATTTTCCATATATAAGTTCAATGGCGACAATGGAACACCACTGTTCAAGAACACAATTTCCTTTGTCAGCTTCTATGATAGGCATGACGTCTCGTTGGATGAGATTACTTGTGGGTTATTTTCCTTCACGTTCGAAGGGCGTGGAAAGCAACAATGTCACACATTTCTCGTAGCCTCTATACACCCTTTTCATCACATGTTATTACAATTATGTCATGCTTTCGTTCTTTATGCCCATAAATCACTTAATCAAAAAGATTTAAAATTGTGAAAATGACCTCATAAATCTCTTAAGAATTTTTACGATCATTTTATTCATTATTGTTATGAATTTACTGAAGATGAAGTTGACTAGAAATTTTTGCAAGAAATTTTTCAATATCTTGTTCACATTTCTGAGAATCGACATGAGTTAGACTCTTTCAAGCCTCTCCTAATATACCTCAATGTTAGATCTTCTAAATCTGAGATAGACGATGTCGTTGTCCCAAGTGACCCTCCATCCCACTCTCATTAAACAACTCTATCTCCACAGGTCGAGGTGGGAGAAGTTGAGAATCCACTTGTTGATATGCCACCTTCTCCTACCCACCTGCTCAAGATTTCAATACAGATTTGGATTGCAAGACCAATGGTTGTCATGTGGTCTAATCACCTCAACCTCCATCCTTTGGTTTCTTTGGTCCTCAACATTTTGGTGTGTTGTGTTCATTCGTCTCAGATCTCACATGTGATGTTCACAAGGATCACGTTTTGGATGGAGTTGGTGTTGAACAACCAACATGCATTATTATATTTATAACTATTTGTGAGTTTGAATAAGAATCTGCAGTGAAGGATTACCTCCTTCAATCTACACCTCGTCTGCTTTATTATGAAATCTTCCATGATTCTACTATTTTTGCTCCATCTTGTGAATATTCATTTTTGGATGTTTCTATTTTTGATCATTCGCAAAACATATGGGATGCTAGTTTTTCATTTTCTTTCCAAGAAGACAAATCTATCTTTCCTGATACACACAATCTCTCATCTTACCTTTCCAAAAACACAAAGGGTGAAATTTCTCATTTTTCATCACCCCCTCTTTTTTATTCGTCATATCATGATGAAGTTTCTTTCCATCATCTTTAGTTTTCTGATCATGGATTTCATGACCTTTCCATTCATTCATTTGATTATGATTCTAATTTTCAGGTTTTTTATCATTCTAAGCCACTAGACTTTGATGATACATCTTTTGAAGAAGTGGAAACACCCTCAATTTGTCAAGGCACTTCAACCGAGTTGATGGTTATGCCAGGTTCTTAGCATTGAGGTCAGTTCAACTTCTCATCAGAAATTTGTTGAATTTTTCTAGGCTCCTCATCACTTTGTGGTTCACATTGAAAATCTATCTATTTCACAGTTTTCACATCCTCCACTAGAATCACACAATCCTATCTCTCATGCATTGGAGGAGTCATACGTAGCAAGAACTGTTGCGAAAAGAAAATTTTCTTCATTATTTCTGTTTTCTCTTTTTTCAAGTTCTAAAGGTTTGTACATTCTTGTCTTCCACGCACAATGTAACATGACACCATGGTACGTCTACAGAGTTCCTTTCATGTGATTTCTGTCTTTACTTTTTTGTGCATGCATTGAAGCTTTTAGCTTACTAGTTTACATTGTTTTATATTTCTTATATGTTGGTTTTCTTGCATATATTTCTTCTCAATGGTGCTCTCACCTACATGGGCCACCTAATGCATCGATGACTTCATTGGAAGTATCACTTCATGTGAGTTGTCTTATGCTTTGTTTAGATTATAAGTAGTAGTGTTTTCTTTCTTATCTTTTTCTCAATTTTATTACTTTGTTTTTATTTGTCTTTCTTCTTTCCTTTGCCATTTTTTTCACACTTTGAAGGTTAGTTTTTGCATGAAACTATGCTTAGCTTCTTAGACAAGTAGGGTGAAATCCAAGAGGAACTTGCATAGTGATCAATACTTCGTTATCTGTATATTCCCTGTCTTTATATGAATATTTCATTGCCTCTACTCGATGATACCTTGATGGAAAATACATTCCTTTCATAAAGAGTTATGTTGACATCACAATGCTTGCACTCTTAACTAGTACTACATGCTAAAATCAGTTTTCTACATTCAGTTAACCCTTGTCAAATCATTCAAGTACAATAAGGAGAGGGGGAAAACCCTAACAAGTATGTCAAAATTATATATAAATATCCTTCTCTGAAGGGAAAACCTCTTCTTCTATCAATAATTCAGGATCCATCTTCCGCCACATGAAATAAAGAAGTTCCTATGCACAGTAATTTGAAAATTAAATAAAATGAAAAAAATAAAATAAAAGGCAAAAGAAGAGAAAGGCATCCTCTGCAGAGAGGTGAAGTAAGTAACTCTATCAAGGTATTGTTCAGGGTCGCTGGTAGCAGAGAAATGCTTGTGTTCCTGAGGTTACTCCACCGATGTATTGTCTAGCACTACTAGTAGCGGATCAACACGAGAGATGAAACTAAAACTCTGAAAATATATATTACTTATGCATTTATATACCCGTGATCCCAAATTGAAACAACTTAGTTTGACTTGGATTGGTATGTGTGTTGTCGATAAACATAATGGTAAGGACTACATCTTTAACTCAAGCTAGTAAAGAAGCTATGATAATTGAAGAACTGAGCAATGCTTCCAAAGACTTAGACTCACTTTGCACGAAACAAGGTCCATACAAAGAAGTGGAGTTCTATGAGTGTGTTGCCAATGTTGTAGCAGCTACAACCACCCTTAGAAAAAATTCCTATGCTTCATTTTGGACCCTCCCTTCTAAATCACAGCAACTCATCTTGCACTGGTCTAGGTACTTGTGCTTTCATTGAGCCTCATCCTTTTCATTTTGGCTTGTTTTTTCTTACTTGGTTTACTATCTAACCCACATGCTCATCTATTGACTTGGTTTTCATCCAAATCTGGGCTTGCCTTAGAGAACTGCGAAATCCTTAAGGGTAACCAACCTTGGTCTCAGTAATTCTCTAGTCGAAACTGACAGTGAGCTTTGAGCTCAAGAATTTTGTAGTGCTATATGAGAGCCATCCTTGAGCTTGGAAATTGCACAGAGCATGAGATGCACCCAAAAGCCACTCAACCCAGAAATTTTGTAAAAGTCTTTCTACTCAGAAGATTCTCAATGCATGAGCCAGAGAGCTTCCCAGTCCTTCCTAGAACTATGCAATTTCTTTGGGCAATAGATGGTAGTTTTTCCTAAAAGAAAAAGGAAAACAAAAAGTGAAAAGCATCCCTCAAAAATAGGGATCTATTTTTAGCAGTCTGAAGGAGCCACTTGAATTATTTTGGAAAATGTTGCAAAGTGTCACTATTTTTTCGATTTTTGGCCTTCACATAATAAACCCAAAATTGACCAAATGTATTAATTGATGCTTCCAAATATCATTTTCACATTCAATATTGATCTCTGGCATTCGTGAAGAGATCAAAGAATCTTTGTTGTGATCATCGTTTCTTTTCCAGGTGAGTCTTACTTTTCCAGTCTTTTGCCACTTTTTCTATTGCTTTTGCTTATTTAGCTTGTGGGAGTGTTGTTTCACTTTTTTTTTTAATGAATTCTAGTGCTTTAACTTGTCTTAGCTTGTACAAGCATTCCTTTATGTTTTAGATTTCCTTTCCCAAGTGTCGCATGCATTTTTTCGTTTTTGCACCAAGGGTCGTCATTACGACGACTCCCTTGACATGGTTTGTTTTCTTTCAGTTTCATTGATTCCTACACTTGTTTCACTTGCATTCATCATCACTTAGTAATATTTTCACTCAAAATCACACCATCCTTCAAATTTTCTCGATTTCACACTCCCCCAGGTAGATCTAGGCACCACTTACCTAGATCTTTCACTCTGTTGCATGAACTGTGCATTTTGGGAGATCAAGGCCTTTTCCTTGGCTTCTAGAATTGCGTAGAGGTTGTCGTATCTTGGCTCCAACATTGCACTATGCAGTTCCAAGAGCTACCCTCCCATCTTCGCCACTGAGACTACGTAAGGTGCAATCTCTCACAACCTTTTCCCATACTAAACTGTGCATTACGTAGTTTGAGTTAGCGATCCTTCCCATCGACTACTGAGACTAAATAATGCATAATTCCTATAGGTAGAAAGTGACCTTTGTGAACTAGAATTGTACAGTCATTCCCATCTTATGCCTGGTTTGTTTTGGTCTTGTCTTGGATTTGGTTTGGTTTCTAAGCTGTCATTTTCTTACCATGAGTCTCCTCCCTGTCCCATACGTACAACGGTTGTTCAACATCTCTCTAGTGGTCATAGTTAACATGGCATAAAAGAGAGTTCCATCAAATGAAACCACCAAGAGTAGTACTGGGGAAGCATTTGAGTAGATATCAGTTGATCTACAAGTTTATGGAGACACTCAGTTGCTCATAAAGAAGGGCACAAAGTCAACGTGGTAGCAAATTAAGGACATTTTTGCAGAAGACTTCAAGAAAGACTTAGAGTACTGATAGGTCTATATCAATATCCAGATGTCAGGTTTATACAAAATTTCATACAAGTACCCCACCTTCCCATGTGAGGACATTATTAACTGGATTCTCTCACATAAAGATCTAGAGACTATGACATTTAGCAGCGTTAGTGGGATAGCATTTTCCACCTTCAAGGTGGACAACTTTCGACAAATGTGTCATTTACCTCAACTGGTGAAGTGCGTGGACATACTTTTCTATAACACCCATAGCTTTGTGAACACTAGAGATATGATCCAGTGCTGGTTGAAGGAGCCAACAAAGTTCCAATAGATACCCAATCATTTTTACAAGGAAAATTCTCCCAGGAAGGCCTATCAGTTCTTGATCATCCTTCCATACTGAGTATATGGTCAAGGGAGCACAAAAATCATTGTTGGAGGTTAGGTAGTTGTATTGGACTAGTTTATGAGTGATGGAAGGCCATTCAACTGGTTGGAATTGTTGACTAATAATTTGAAAAACCATGTCACTGAGGCTCAAAATTTCCCAAGGATGAGAAAGCAAGATTCTAAATGTCTGCATACTTGTTGGATGAAATTTGTGGCCAACAATAGTTTCTTGGCATGAGTTGGACATGGACACCGAAAGAGGTTGTTGTCAACATTTATTAAAAGTTTCTTTTTGACTATAGCTACCGAGGAGTAACGGCAAGGCTAACTGACCATTTCATAATCCCATTTCACAAGCTTATCTTTAAGCAAGATCCACCTTGCATATCTTGAGAAGCAATGGAGGCAATACAAAACATTGCAAACTGGTATAGCTCACCTTGTGGCACCTTTATCATAGTGTTTGGTGGAGAGAATCTTCAGCATGTTCTATCACGGTATGCTATGGACAATCTGGTCATGTAAGAGGTTTCATATCACCTCTCCATAAGTTTATCAACAAGACTACATACGAAGAAGAAAGTGTCATCGCCCACTCTTCCTTTGCGATCAGATTATATGATATAAAGAGCTTGAACGATGGATATGTCAAAGCAAAGGAGATATTGAGTTTTGAGTTCGGAACCAAAGATGTTAATCTGTATCATCCCCATGGTATTTACAAGAACCATTGTATTAAGGTGTACTATCCATGGACCCACAGGACCTTTCATTTGCACGAGGAGGACCCTTGGAGGTATTATTGCAATGCCTCCAAACTCCATGAGACAGTTAGTACAGAAACAACGTGGAAGGCTACTCTATAGGCAACAACAACATAGGAATCAATAACAACAACAACAATAAGCAAAAACTGAGTGTAGGAAAAAGCAAAGAGGAAGGTTACTAAGGATCCAAAGGCAGAGCAAAGCTACAAGATGAAGGTAGATTGTCTCTTGGATAAGGCGGCTTTGGCAGTGGAAAAATAGATGGAGAAGTGGATAAACAGAGCAAAGAGAAGGAAGAGAGAAAAGAAAAGGCTATAGGAATCAAAGCTAAAGTTGTAGGGTATAGAGAAGAAGTTGAAGGAAGAGCAGGAGTTGAGGAAGAGAAGAGAAGAAAAAATAGGAGGAAGAAGAAAGGCAAGGTGCTATGACAGAGCAAACGATGCCCATACAAGTTGAGGAGTCCAAACAACTAGTAGCTGAGCAAGATGTTGGATAGATCCAGAATCGGGAGCTCTCTTAATAGATTGAGCAACTTATTGAAGCCACATATATGGAGTTGGAATAGGAGCCACAAAATGAATACATTAACCTTATGCTAAGAGTGCCAGAGGTCATCTCTTAGGTTCTACCACCTCCAATGCCAAAACCAGTCCCGAGTGAGCAAGGAGAGGTTGTTCTCCTTGATGATGATCTAGTCATGGATGTTCACAATCCATCATTTGATGAGTTACAAAATAATATTGTACAGGAACGAAGGAAGAACTTTCCAAATGAGCACGCATCACCTACATTCGTAAAGGAAAGGGCTATAGTTTTAGACACAAGGAAGCATCCAACTGCCCTTACCTATGCCAACTTGGCCTATGAAGGAGCAACAACCTCAGATCTTAAGTTCATGTTGGATGAGAATGAACAACTAGCAAAGAAATTGTAGGATTCTAGGAAGGAGGTAGAACAACTCAGAGAGAAAAGTGTGGTTTCTGCAATGCTAGAGATGAGGAAAGTGATACTTGCTAAAGTGTCAACACTTGAGATTACCATGTAGAAGCTCTATGACATATTTGTCATTGTAAATAAAGTAGTTGTCCATGTGCATAGCTTATATTAGTGGAGAAAATATTTTTTTCAAACTCTCAGGAACATACATGTTTTTATCTCCCATGTGTGAGAATGGACAATATGGTAGAGAGGAGCCCTGCCTCACTTGTCGAAGAAGATGAAGGCATAGGTAGAGATGGAGAAAGAAAAGATATGTATGTTTATCAAGAACTACGATCATCTCGCTCCATTCATAACAAACATACATGCCTCATATGCATTGTTGTATAATAATGTGGATATCATGGTGAGAACGCACAGGATCCCATCAATCGTTTCCCTAACTGAGGCTTGAACCAAGGACAAAGTCTGGCTAGAGACCAATGAGTACATGGAATAGCTAAAGAGAGAGGCCACTAGGGAAGACTTTGAGCTGAGCACACATAACATGAAGAAGTACATTGGTGGTCCGATCATAGTCAACACCATGCTGCACATGTTTCAGGCCGAGTTGGATATAGGTTCTAAGACCATATAGGCAGATGCTATGCAGGCAAGGGTCCGCTATCAGAAATATACCATAAAGTAGTTTGTGGACATCATCACACAATGCCAAGCTTGGCATCAATATGTGGCTGAGAAGCACTAATTGGATGTTACCGGAGTCGTAGTGTTTGATATGTTAGGATGTCTCTAGCCTATTTTTCCTTACATTTGTACACATGGAAAATGTAATATTATTTGTAAATATGTTGTAAGTGAAATTCCAAGTGTCATTAGCGGAATGTGAAGGGTCATCAAGTTATGTAATGAGTTATTTGTAAATAAGTTGAAGAGTAGTGATGGTAGTCAAAGAGTCACAAAGAGGAATGTTTAGGGTCACCCCACCCTTTGTTATAAATAGAACATCATAATTCATAGAACATGGTTTTGGGAGCCAAGCTTTTGGTTAGGCTTAGGAGTAAAAAAGGCTTTGGAGTATTGTGATGAGGATTGGCTTCTCCACAACATACAGAGAGTATAATTCTTTGGAGGATCAGGTGTTCTTGACTATAATGTTTCACTATTGGAGCCAGTGGTCATCAATGGTGTATGCATGGATAGAAATTTCACTTATAATAATAATATTAGAGCCAACACACTTTTCTACATATGTTTTTATTGTATTTGGACTATTTTGGTTTCTTTAGAGATGTTTGTTGTTTAACTTATGCATTTGGTTATGAACTACTTTGTATGAAATTGTACGAATCTCATTGAATGCATGTTGTTGGATTAACCCATCACATTAATTTGTGGACTATTCTGCATTTTAGCTTGTGATGTCTTTCCACTCTTGTGTTCCTTTCCAGTTGCATACTCTTACATTTTTCGAAGGGGCACACTTCCTTTTCCCCTCCATGTGTTAGAACCCCCATGCATCACACTTGAATCTGCGCAAGGTCACACACTTTCTCTCACCCAAATCTATCTTACTCAACTCTGTGTGATACAATGGTCAAGGAATTACAATACCACCTACTATTGGGACTCCTAATCCAAACAGTTTGAGATTTAGTTGAGACTTCTTATGAGGGATATCCCTTAAACGCTAGTCGGTCCAACACCGTCAACAACTTCTAAATGTCATTTGCAAGAGTATATGACATAGATGATGAATTAAAGTTCAAGTATAATGATTATAAAAGAATATGAAATTCCAAAAGGAGAATCCTTTACTCCAAAGAAGATAGTGATTATGAAAGAAATGAAAGCATTCTTAATGATGAAAGAGGAGAGATATTGTTCATAGTTGAAGAAGAGATTGGAGTAGAAGTAGGCTATGAAGGAGAACTCATAAGTTCCTTGGAAGAACTAAGATCTGTAATAAAGAACGTAGATCGAATGCAACATTTAATACAAGAATATAATGATAAATAATGATAAGCCTCGGTATTGCAACAAGAATGTTGCAACTTCGAAGGCTACCAAGATTAATTATCAACTCGGGGTTCGTACAAAATTAAGAGGTATCAAAACTATATGTGAAGCATAAAATGTTTCATTCCTCTGATGTCATGATGAAATGGAGTTGATTTAAGGAAATCAAAACCTAAACTAATTTCATAAATGGAAATTTTAGTTTGGAAAAGGAATTAATCTTAGGAAAGAATAACAAATTGTAATTGAAATCATAAGAGCATGAATTCAAATAAATATGCCTAATCTAGACTGTAAAAAGGCATGTCCTAGTTGGTGTTTGTTCTTCCTCAACCATTAATTTAGAGCATAGAGGCCATGATTCAACCGTAAATTATGAAAACCAATCTTTTTGACCAAATATGGGCAAGTATATACGTGTTGGAAGAGTACTATTGGAAACTACTGGATGTTATAAATTTATTATAGGAAGTTATAATTCACAGAATGACAGAGAAAATCAAATCCAAATTAGATGGGATTTTATTTTTATTGAATGGGATTTCTTAGGTCTCCCTTCCAAGTGGAATAACTTAAAAATACCTTTGTTAACCAATGCCAAAAAATAGTAGAAAATTACTAGTCTAAAATCTAAAAATTCGAGAACAAGTGAGCCAATAAATCTATCAAATGCCTAACCTATTTAAGTGAAAATGAAATGGGGTAAATTTCATTGTTAACAATAATGTATTTATGATCTAATTCAAGTGGAATAATCCCAATTTAATCTCATTATAATTCTCTAAAAAATAGCAGAAATTTATTTTTATTTGCCATGAGGGTCTTCCAGAAATCTAGATTTGGGAATAAGTAAAGAAATCCAAGTAGCTCAGTGAGTATTACAACCTTCCAAAGTTGTTCCAATGATGAAAATATTCTTTTGATCATGAAAAATAAATTCAACCATTTAACCCAATCCTACAATTAGAACTCATTAATAGTAAATGCAGAAATAGAAAAAGAACAAGAATAAGAGATCCACGTGAATAAGAAGTGAAAAGAAGAAAAGTAGATGAAACAAAGGGCTCTGAGGCTCCTGGGATGGCCAAGCCCAAGGAAAATCAGATTCCTATGAAGGAGACCAAAATTTAAAAGCTGAACATGGCACCAATGTTCATTATTTCCGTCAATACAATTACATCCCTACAAGAAATGAAAGTGGAAATGCAAAATACGAGTTCTCTCCACAAGAAGACCTACGAAAATCCACCCATAGAGGAAAATTCGACTCGGTACTTATACAAAATTATTAGGAAGCATTCCCCATGAAAGGAGGGAGGTTTCTCCTCAAAAATCCCTCAAATAATGGATATGGTTCCCAATACTAGGAATCTGCATTAAATCACACAGAACACATTCCTAGATTTTCTCAATCATTGGAGCTCCAGAATCTGTGCAATAATTTCAAAGTATCTTCTTGATTTACTATTTAATATTTATCCTCCTGTAGTAGGGAGAAATTCTCTAAATTATCTCTTCCTCCAAATCTTCACAATCTAGCCAATATTCTCAAAACATTCCACAAATATAAATAATATTAGGCACAAATATGCAATTATCTATAAAACTTCCTAATGAACATATTAAAGTTAAAAATATATTATCTAATGTAAAAATAGATCTGTAATGTGTTGAAGGATGGTCAAATAGGCCTTAATTTATGTCTAATTTGGATGCCCATCATACCCTCCTACTGAAAGTGTTGCTCATCCTCTGAGCAACTGAGTGACATCATTGTGCCTCATTCATGGCCTTGGTGGCCTCCCTAATTTGTACATTCTTTTGTTTTTTCCCTATGCAAGATGGGTTCTTTAAGAATTTTTTATTGAGCAAGGTATTTCACACACTTTCCCAATTTCCTACTACCTTTCTCCACCATTTGAACACCTCTAGAACCCTCAAAATTCCCTTAGATGAGATCCTCTAGTAAATTAAGACATCTTGTAGTAATTTCTGTAGTAAGTATAGGAAACCATGTAGTAGCCCCTTTAAACCTACTTTGAGCATAAATGATAGTCTGAGTCAAATGGTTGTGGATTGGTGTTGGAGATTTTTTTTTTCAAATAAGAATGTTAATGCAATGCAATTTTTTGTTTTTGAAATGAAATGTGCCTAATGCAAATTTTTTTGTTTATGTAGAAAGTAAAAGAAATGAATCAAATAGGGAATAAAACAATGCATACTTTGACACCTCCCCAAAAACGACGCCAAAAAGTGATTAGCCTCAGTATTGCAACAAGAATGTTGTGACTCCCAAGGCTACCATCTCTAATTATGAACATGGGGTTCGTACAAAATTAAGTGGCATCAACATTATATGTGTAACATATAATTTGTCCCTCCTCTGATGTCATGATGTAATGGAGTGAATGTAAGGAAATGAAATCCTAAACTAATCTCATAAATGGAAATTTTATTTTGGAAAAGAAATTAATCCTAGGCAAGAACAAGAAAGTGTAATTGAAATCCTAGGAGCATGAATTCAAATAAATAGGCCTAATCTACATTGTAAAAGGGCATGTTCTAATTGGTGTTTATTATTTTTCAACCATTTATTTAGAACCTGGGGGTCACAATTCAACCTTAAGAGACCAAAAACAATCTTTTTGACAAAATTTGTGTAAGTATATACATGCTAGAAAAGCACTACAGGAAACTAGAGGATGTTACAGATTTACTACAATAAGTTATAATTCACCAAATGACCAAGTAAATAAAACCCAAATTATATGGTAATTTTTTTTATTTACTATGATGTCTTAGGTCTCAATTATAAGTGGAATCACTCAAAAATACCTTCGTTAACCCATGCTAAAATATAGCAGAAAATTACTAGTCTAAAATCTAGAAATTCAAGAACTAGTAAGCTAGTAAATCTATCAAATGGATAACCTAATAAAGTGAAAATGCAATGGGGTAAATTTTTTTATTAAATATAATTATGTTTTTATAAAATTCGAGTGGAATCAACTCGATTGAATCTCTTTAGCATGCTCTAAAAATAATAGTAATTTATTGTTATTTCCCATAAGGGACTTCCATAAATCTAGATTTGGCAATAAGAAAACAAATCCAAGTAGCTCAATGATTACTATGCCCTTCCAAAGTTGTAATTATTAAATTATTATTGTTATCCTATAGAATAACTTACTTCAGCAATTTAACCCAATCCTACAATAAAAAATCATTAATACTAAATGCAGAAATAGAAAAAAGATAAGAACAAGATATGCATGTGAATAAGAAGTGAAAAGTAGAAAAGTAAATGACACAGAAGGCCTCTGAGGATCCTGGGATGTCCAAGCCCAAGGAAACTCATATTCCTATGAACGATACCAATATTTAGAATCTGAACATGACACCAATCTTCATTTTTTCCATCAATACAATTACATCCCTGCAAGAAATGAAAGTGGAGCTGCAAAAATACAAGTTCTCTCCACAAGAAGACTAAGAAAAATCCACGCCTAGAGGAAACTTTTACTTGGTACTTATACAAAATTATTAGGAAGAATTCCCCATGAAACGAGAAATATTTCCCCACCAAAATCCCTCAAATAGTCGATTTGCTTCGCATTAAATCACAAGGAACACATTCCTAGATTTTCTCAATCATTGGAGCTCCAGAATCTGCGCAATAATTTAATAATATCTTCTTGATTTATTATTTAATTTTTATCCTCATGTAGTAGGGAGAAAGTATCTAAATTATCTCCTCCTGCAAATATTCATTATCTTCCCAATATTCTCACTATATTCTACAAAAATAAATAATATTAGGCACAAATATGCAATTATCTATAAACCTTCCTAACGAACATATTAAAGTTAAAAATAGATTATCAAATGCAAAAAGAGAGGTTTTATGTGCTAAAGCATGGTTACATGGGCCTTCATTTATGTATAATTTGGAGGCCCATCAAATACCATGATGCAAATTCTATTGTGTCTCTCAAAACTGAACTAGAAGAAATTAAGAGGTATGTCAGGGCAGTCAACAAAAAAGGAAGAACAATATGGAAAATAGCAAGAAGTAATTTTTATTTTAAGAGAAGAATTTAGAAATACCCCATACTTTCTTAATCAAAACATTAATATCCTTAAAGGTTTTGAGCCATTAGATCACATCTTCATCCTACAAAGATGCCCCCTCATCAAAATAGGCCTTGGTAATCAAGAAGACCATGAGACATCCAATGATGAACCTCCCTCAAGGACACCAAATGGAGAATGACATAAGGACTATGTTGATACATTCATTGGATCCAACAACAACACAATTGAAGACTATAATTAAGGATCATCCTAAGCATTTTGAATTTAACATCTCACATGACACCTAGAAAGGAACTAGGAACTAGGAAGATACAACTAGCCAAAGCAAGGAAATAAATTAGGATGAGGGTATAAGAACCACTATAATATAAAATACTATCAAGGCTTGTACAAGCAACAATGGAATAGGTGTCAAAGATAATAAAATTGATGAATCTATCTAATGGAAGAACTTCCTAAGAAATGCTTCATCAAGACAACTCCTTTTAGCCACATGTAAAAATATATTTTTTTCGTTGTTTCTTATGCACAATATTTGTACATAAGGAAAGGGATTATAAAACCTATGCTGTGACCAATTATATCATACATAAAGGATATTATCAAACTTCTATGAAAAAATGTGTCATCAATGAAATAAAAAGCTATAATAGTGGGACATATGGGCCATTCCTACAAATATTCATGTTCAATATATACAATGTTACAAATGCCACAATTAAGGGAATAGAGCCTATGATTGTAGCATTAGTTTGAGTTGGTTAAGGAAGACAGATTCTCTTCTAACCCAAGAGATATCAACAACCCATGGAGAGGGAAATATGAAGAGCGTTGGACAGATCTAATCCACTGGTAAGATATTCTTCAGGTATTTGATTGTTGGAAATAAAATTTGGAGAAGCAAGACTATGTAATATCGATGTAGTTCTAAAGCAGGAAGGGGGCTCAAGCATAAGGGAAGAAGCTATCAAAACAAAAAACTGAGTAGTCAAAGGAAGTTATGTAGATTGGATATTGATACACTTGTATTGGAGTAGGGTTTACAAAAGAATTTGTGCAAGGGGCATGTATCCATATGAGAGGAAACATTTACAAGAGGAGAGCTCATTCACAAGGGATACGGATCCAGAGGAAAATACAAGAGCAGTTATGCAACATTGAGTCAACAATAAGCAATCTTTTGATGTGCATATAACTTTAGTAGGTCCCTTGTCCATTGATTCCAAAGAGGCAGAGAGAGTAGAATTTTAAAAGTGGGAGAGGAAGTAGATTATGGACCAATAGCTTGATTGGGTGACTCCAATCCATTTCCATGAATTACCATTGATGTATGATATTGTTTCCTTCAATGAAATAGTGGGATATTTTTAAGCATAGTGTTGTCATCGATGACAACCAATGTCGCTTCGTTGATGTAAAAGGAGGTATGATGTCATGGATATCAAAGGAAGGAAATTGTTGGGCGTAGTGTTTTCATTAGTGACAATTAATGTCATGAAATTAATGTCAAAGAAGGAATGATGTTTTGAATTTCAAATGAAGGAAACTATTTGGCATCATGTTATCATTTCAAGGGAGTTATGGTTAGTTGGAAAATTATTGGGCATTTTATTGACACACCAATGATGTCAAGATTCCTTGGAAGATCATTCAACATTTGATTAACACATTACTTTTGTGAAGAAGATATGGTGGCCTGAATACTATTTAGCATTTTTGTTAAATTTATGATGATAAAATTAGTATGTAGATAGATTGGTGGTATAGTATTCTCCAATACCTTTCCAACGTTATATTACACTTGGTTAAACTCCTTTCGAATAAGAAGATAAGCTAGTTTGAAAGTGTCATGTGTAAAAAGGATCAAAATCACCAAATTTCATTAAAATTCATGCTTATTTATTGTGAATCCATGAATTGGTGATAAATAGAAAAACAAATTATGCATGGACATGTGCTTAATTTAATGATCTTAAGCATTGTGCACCATAGGTCATATATGGTGATTATGGACGTTATGTATGGTGGATGGAGTGTATCTTTAGTGATGGTTAACAGAGATTACCCCCCCGTATTCTTTGATCTTCGAGACATTGGAAAAATGGAAACATTGCACATGGTTGGAACGAGGTGTTCCTTTAATTGGATGATATGTGGACCCTTTAGCAGTAGGACACATAGATTAATGACACAAGAGAGTGATGATGTGGTAGCATAATATTGGTGAAAAGTCGCAACACAAGTACACATACCTTATGATGTAGATTTATAGATGAATGATCACATGTCGGTGTGATGAATGATGTGGCAGGATGAAAAGGTAACATGTGACATGTCTAGTGAGTAGATTTAGGTTGCCAACGAAGAAAAATCTAAGTGACATGTGACACCACCTAGAGGGTAACACATGGCATGATGACATCACATTCATGTCAGCATTAGATTGAGCATAGACCCATAAGGACTAGGTCATAAAGGATATTCATATGGGGGATTGGGCAAGCCCAAGGGGTTACCTTGGTCACAACCTAGCCAAAAGTCAACTCATATGGACGTTTCTACATTAGCACCAAATTTAAACAAATGTTGGCCCTAGCGATGTCTCAAGGGAAGCTACATGTATGTATTTGTGTGTGTCCTTGTTGGTAGAGTGCACATGTGCATTGATGAATTCATTTGACCTGAAACATATACATACAGCATGGCTCTTCGATATGTGGTTTTGCCCGAGGGCATATTTGGTTTTTTCACGAGTTCGAGTCAAAGTTAATCAATTTGATCTATGATATATACACAGTGTGGTATGGTTCTATGGTTAAGTCCAAAGGTGTTTTTGGTTCTATTATAGGTTTGATCTATTTGAGACTGTATATATATGGCATGGCTTTATGCTCAAGTTCAAAAGTAGTTTTGGTTATGTTATGAGTTTGATTTGGTCTGAGACTAAATGTATGGCATGGCTTTGTGGTCAAGCCTAAAGAATTTTTTAGTTATGTTACAAGCTCAATCTAATAAGATGTTCAATGTATGGTGTGAATCTATGGTTAACCCGAAAGGTATTTTTGGTTTTATTATTAGTCCAATATGTTATGACACTGAATGTATAACATATATCTATGGTTAAGCCTGAAGGTTCTTTTTGATTTGTCATGAGTTTGGTCTAGTCTGATATTGAACATATGATGTGACTCTATGGTTAAGAGCAAAAGTTTCATCCTATGCCTTAATTCATGTTAAAATTATTCTTGATGAATGGTATGAAAAATAAACACCACAATAGAGTTGACATCGAGTCTGATTGTGTCATGATAATTCATGGGTTTCAGTCGTGTATGGGGCAACAATTTTTTTTTCTTTTGAGATCAATGTTCATTATGTCGAACCTGAATTGAACTAGCAGGTGCATTTTTCTTAATGTGCACTAGTAAAGTTAATTTTGTAGACCATGGATCTGAAAGGTGCATTATGTTGAACATATAACTTTTGAAAGAAATGGATCATTTCAAGGCCTAAAATGATTTTTGAAAAGGGGAAAATGTCTAGTACTTTTTTTAATCTAAGGGTGTATATGAAAAGTCATGAAGTAAAGTTTTCAAGGGAAAGAGTTGATATCTCTTTTGTTATTGTCAAATTTTTCTTGAGAATATTGGCAACCTGAGTCTTTGTATAATAAACCAATAAGAAGCAATTGTTGAAGATTGAAGAACAAGATGAATTAATATGATCATATTTGTGAAGATCATTTATTGATTCTTGAGCTTTTGGATCCAAATTTAAAGATTTTGGAAAGTGGCCCACTATGTTTTGGTGAAGGAGGTTTGTGCCTCAATCAAGTTAGAGTCTACAACAAGTTGGTTCTTTCATATCATTGGGGTTTAGTTCCTCCAACATGATGGTACTTGCAAACCTATTTTAGGGTTGGTGCCTACAAATTTATTTTGGGGTTTAGTGCCTCTAGCAGGTTGGTGCCTACGAATTGATGTAATTAAACATTGAAGAAGATAAAAGATTTGTGGTTGGTGGTTCCTACAAATTTATTTTGGGGTTTAGTGCCTCTAGTAGGTTGGTGCCTACGAATTGATGTAATTAAACATTGAAGAAGATAAAAGATTTGTGGTTTTCTCCCACAAGGGTTTCCACGTACATCTATTGTTTTCATGTGTTGATGTGATGATGGTCTTTATTGATGCACTATGATGTTTTGAGTTATGATCAATTGTGAACTTGTTTAAATTGGTTAAATTGGACATTACTCTAATTCACATGTTCCCCTCCCTATGTAATCATTATGCTATCACTTCATTTATTGTTTAGGATTTTCAATTTGTTTATTGTCATTGGATCCCAAGCAATAGGTTCTAGAATAGTCCTCTTCCTCTTTCTATTTTATCCATTAATGCAACAAAACAACAAATTCAATGGAAAAGACTATACACATGTTAATAAAAAGATACATGTGCTTTATGGTCAATGTGTAATAGGTTTTAGGTTTCTATTTGCATGAAGTTAAATTTCTTTTCAATGATTTTGTTTTCTATCTCCAAACATGATTGCCTCTATGACATATCCACACTTTTTTCTACAATAGTTTCACCATATAGTAAAAATGGAACTAATCATTGGTGATGAAATCAAAACCTACATTTTAAATTCAAGACAACTAGAATTAACATGTTGAATATCCTAAAAAAAAGTTAAAGTATAACCAATTTCACTTATAAATATTATAAGAATAAATTTAAATGATAAAAATAAATGCATTACATTCATTAAATATTATAGTCAATCAACATGAAACATTATGGTAAAAAAATTAAAATTTACCATCCACATCTTTTGTGCATAAGATAAGTCCATATAATTTTTTTATAACAATATACAATAATAATAAAAATGTAAACCGTAATCTATGTTTCTTTCCCAAAATATTTAATAATCAATTAATCAAATACCCCACCATTAGTCTATACTCTCGATTCCTTTACATACATTATATAAACTGTAAATGAATTATAATGAGTTACAAGATACTTAGAACTTCCCATAATGAAATTTCGCAGCAGATTATAAATTATTGTATGACATTTGTTTATATAACATATATTTTACAAATGGTAATGCTCATTGCTTATGCCCTATTAATATTTCATTATTTTCTAAATGATCAAACTTCTAATATGTTAGATGCAAAAATGAACTTCATCCACATCACACAATTTTTCACTATCCGCACTCTCCCACCACGAACACTTTGATTTACACCTCTTCATTTTCCAGAATAATGGGTGGTCTAGAATATTCCAAAAGGCATCGTAAATATAGTTTCTTCACATATTAAAAAACAAAAATATAATATAATATAATATAATATAATAGTGTTGATAGAAAAATGATAAAAGCATTGTTGTTAATATAAAGTTTTGTTTCGTTTTAGCTGCAAGGAGGCTTTGATGTATGATATTGTAGCATTTTACAAAATATTTATAGAGGATTTTATTTATTAAAAATCAGTAAATAAATAAGCTATATTTATTTTTAAGAAATAATCACACAAATTTTTCATAATTTTTCATTCTATTGTTATATATTTCAAAATTTTTATTTTTATTTTACACATATATGATTTTCTTTTATAGTATTACATTTTATAAAAAAAAATAACACATTAAACAGCATTACATGTTGGGGATTGGGGACTGTTACATCGGGAGTCATCATTCTTTAAAAACATAAAATAATAAAAAATTATGTCACTAAAGAGCATTACAGGTTGGGAAGTGCCATATAAAGAGTCATCATTCTCTTTTAGCATGTCTATTGGCCCTCTAGCTCTTAATGACTTCATGTCACACTAATATGACATCTTAATTCTGTTTTAGAATATGTTTTCAGTATACTTTTATATTAAATGTAAATTTATATAAAATTATATTAATAATTTATAAATAATGATTTAGTTAAAAAAAAAAAATAAAAAATAGGGTTATGCAAATTTAAATTATTCATTGAAAGGAAAATAAAAAGTCTTTGAACAAAGGTGAACAATTATGGAAAGTCCGAAAACCATTTTGGAAAATAAAAAATAAAATTGTATTTATAATATATATAATATATATATATATATATATATAATAGTGAAAAGAATGTATGGAAAAAAAAAAAATTATATATAGAAGATAATGCATTGTAAAATTATCCAAATTTATACATTGTTTGGTAGGTTGAAAAGTGGTTTCGGAGCAGGTCCTCATATCTCCCTCTCTGCTAGTGTTTTTCCATTGCCATGAGTCACCAAAGCATATATGCCATGAGCCTGTTAGTCCTCCGGCCTATTGAATGATGTCTGAGCACTTTATATTCTTCAATGTGTGCTATAATACTCTAAAAGTCGTATTTGAATCATCATTTGTGCCAGAAACAAGGGATTGATAATTTCTATCCCGTCTAAGTAACAAAAGTATCAGGTTCATGAATCAATCTGGAGAGAATGGAAAGGCACCTCAAGCTGGGATGATATTGTAGCTCGCTTGAATGGATCGAAATTAATTGCGACGCTGAATTCATCTGCAAATGAAAATACACCATATTTTGAGAACTTGCACTCATGGCCCAAGTCTGTTTTGCATAGATCATTAAAAAATCTCGAAAGGTAAAGAGATATTGAATCATCAGAGCCTCCCCAGAAAATCAGATTGTTTTATTCAAATATGGTCGGAATCATTCCTAGTATATTAGGTATGGATATATATCTGTAAGGGCTGCAGATCATGTGACTGAAACATCATATTTCTGTAAGGGCTCCACTGCGTTGAAACGAGGAAATGGTCTCTCATGGGGATTCGAAGACAACGATTATTTTGACTATGACGTCTGCTGAAGGTCTAGCAATAGTGAAAATGGTCGTGGAAAACTTCACAGAGCTACAATATGAAGGGAGTATGAAGGGAGCAGCCTCCGACAGTTATGAACGGCATGTTAGTGATTCTGCACTTAGAGGATACAATTCTGCAATTTAGCAGATATGTAGTCTGCATTTACATCTTTTGGCAACTAATAGCTTAAGGTATCCATGGCACCGCAAACAGCGGTCTATTAAATCCATTGGTTCCCGTTCGTTGCATATGGGATGCCTTTTATTTCGCCATTGCACTGGACACAACGGCCTTTTCTTTCTCATGGTACGCGAAGGCGTACCATTGCCAATGGAATTAAAGAATGTGAATGCGTGACACTGAAATGGATCTAAGGTTTTCAATGGAGCTAGGATACAGTGAGAATATACATTTTTGCATCTGAACAATTTAGAGCATTGTATAGAGTATTTGAATTAGACATTCGTTTCATATGGCATTCCAGCGTCTCTGGATTTGTTATCGAGCTATCCTGTTTCAGTTGCCCACATTTTGCCCACATTTGCAATTGCATATATGTTCTCATAAAACAGCAGAAACGTGATTTAGAGTTTTGAGAATCACTTAGATAAGGTAAAGGTTGCTATCAGATATATCCAGATTCAAATCCAAGATTGAGAGGCCTGACGCCCTGGTGAGCACAAAAGAGTTAGCGCTTACTACAGTCACACAGTCGGAGCAAAAATCTTCTGCTCCATTTGAAGCAAACAAACAAGTATTAATGGCTGAAGATGTTGATTTAGGGGGTTTATTATGATTAATGTAGCTAGACATGCTTGACTTCCTGAATAGACCCAATGTCCCAGTTAATCCCGGTTTGGCAATCAACGGGATGCTGAACCACCACTACTCCGTTGGGAGAACATACGGATGTCTTTGATCGTCCTTTCCATATGTCAAGGGATTAAATTGAGTAGAGATTGAGAACAAAGATGACTTCTATAAAGGAACGTATGCTTCAATTACAAGAAGCACAAAAGGTAGCACAAGTTATACATGAGACTACTACAGTTGAAGCACAACCCGTTAAAGTTTGAATTATTATTCAAAATGAATAGAAGAAGATTGACTTTCTCTAGCTTGAATGACATCTCCAAAAAGATGAATTATAGTAAAAGAGTCTTATTTTAAACCTATTCTTCTTTAAAATAAAGATGAATTATAGTGAAGGAGTTGCATTCTAAACCAATTCTGGTTTAAAACAATTACCAATTATCTACTTGACTTTGAGACTAACTCTTATGATTATGAGTAACCAACACTTGATTATATCAATATGGTCATATTACCTAAATATGTGGAGGTTTAATTTGCACTTCCCAAACTCATCATGAAATTTTGGGAAGAACTTATCAACAAAAGGAATATAATTAATGTTGGATATGAATAGAACTAGTGTCTATATAAAAAGAATGAATCTTTTCACATTCTATACAACTCCAAAGCAATTCATTTTCAAAGTGTTGCATTCTTTCAAGACAAGTCATCTTCTTGTGCTCCACATCTCACTCCTTTTCCATAGCCAGTAAGTCAGATAGAGTTTGTCCTTAGATAGATCATTTCCATGTAATGGTCTTCAAGTGCCGAGAAGATATATGGGTCATACATCAGAGTTTATTCTCAAGTATTGACAACTTTTGCAATGGAGATATCATCTTCCCACCATGTATCTTACAAGGTGGAACTCATTGTTAGCTATTGACATTAAAAATATATCAAGTGAGCCTAAGCCATAGCCTAAATCAAAGGAAGCTAACACAATCAACTACAAGAGCATAGAGCTATGGTCAACCAAAGGCAATGTAAGAGATCTAGCCACAAACACTCATATTCCATTAGCATCACTTAATTGGTGGCCAACCTTAAACCAACACATATTTCTAGTGATCTTTAAACCATTACTAAGGAGTACTTCCACTTTGCTGAAATCTTGAACTTCCAACCAAATTAAAATTGGAGCAGGAACTCCTTTGGATGATGTTCCAAAATTGGTAGTCACCTTAAACCACCATTGCTGGAAAACTTTGACTTTTTCTACATCATTTGGTTTGAGCTTTTCCGTAAACCACCTTTTCATGGAGCACATCTAGCTTTGAGCTTTTCCGTAAACCACCTTTTCATGGACCACATCTAGCTATTCACGGTTAAAGACTTTTTTATTTCATTTTTTCTCTTAGACTTATATACATTTTAGAGGCATATACAACTCTTTTACTAATCTTCAGTCACCTTTTCAACTGTAAAACTGATCACACCATTATTGTGATATTACTTTCTTATTTTAGAAATCATCGATTAAAAGAAATTGTCCTTTTATGTTACGTTGAGGTCTGTCCTGTGATGTTCAGTTTTTTCATTTTTTAATCTTGAAATTGAATAACTGTAATTAATTAAGTTTGTGTTTTTTAAACATGAAATTGAATAACTGCAACGAATTTAGCAATTCCAGTAGCATAACAATTTAACCAATCCAAGCTTTTCTACGCTTTCAGAATCGCAACAATACTTTGAATTCACCATGGACATCGAATACCATCTATGCAACAAATTGACGAAAATAATTGCATTTTGATATCCACGTATTTAACCAACCGTTTTAGTTAACTCAGACACCACAGCTGGAAGTTTATGAAAAATGTGCAAATCACTTTAACAGTTTTATCATGTGGGTCACAGTTGAATGGACCAAAACGCAGGAAAAACAAACAAATTATCATACAGCATCGTGTTGATATTAATTATCGCACAGTCAGGGAAAATGATTACAAAGGAAAATAATGTAACAGCAGAAAGTTTACCTCTGAGAAAACCTATATATTGTAAATGGGATTTCATTCATGTAGAAACATTAGATCTCGACAAGTGACCTTAAATATCACGAAAATCCTCTAAAATTACAATATTTCTTACTTCTGCAAGAACGCACCCGATTTTCCTAATAGAGAGGGACTCCAAACAATTTTGGTGGGCTCATACTGACCTCCTCTGCAACATCTGTCGTGGAACTACTAGTACTAGGGTTGTCGGTTTTTGATCTGTCCATGTCAATAGGGGGAGGATTCCTGGTGTTATCTGGAATAGAAAGCATGATATTCCTGCCGCATATATTCTGCAGGCGAGCAATCTCCGACAAGAGAACCGAACTATTTCTTAAAATCTCGTTCAGGTCAGCCAGAGAAAGGTCTGCTGCAGGAACTTGGGAATCTTGTACTGTCGATGATGTGTTAGGGATTAATGATGATGATTTATCATATTGCATCTGGGACACTTTTGCGGTGGAGGTACTGGAGGGCTTTCTTCTCTGGATATGAGAGAGCAGATGTTGGTGACCCTTCCTGAATAACTGGTTTGCAAACTCGCAGCGCCCTCGAACAATCTTTCGAAATCCCTAAATCACCAACCCATAAACTGGATTAATACATTTAGATTTCTTTCAACGTTAATCTCCTATTTTAAATTCTGGTCATTAAATTTCAAAATATTTCTAAACTTACATGGCTGAGATTAACTGTAAATCCATTCCGAACACCAAAATTCCTAAATCAATTAAACTTATTTTTGTATTGCTGATATTTTCTTACACTAAAATTAATACATCTAATTTTCCACAACCTTAATCTCTTTTATTTTCACCCAGTTTTTCCTCTTACTCAACTGAATCAAATTTCAAAATACTTCCAAAATTTACCATCGGAAAAAGCTGAAAGAAAAAAAAAATACTTACATAAGTATTGAGCTGTCGAACAAAGCTGGAGAAATTGGTGTGGTTGAAATAGGTCGGAAGGAGAATTGCAGAGAACTCTTTGGGGCGCCATACCACGATGGTGTTGTTATTGTCTCCCCAGGAAACGATGTGGTCTGTGGAGGGATCGTCCACCAAACGGTATGTCTTTACCAGAAAAGGAGCTGCCACGAGCCTAACTGCATCACTAACACCATTCCCTCCCATTAGGAGTGTACCGGCGTTGGCAGCTTCCTTATCTACAGCACTCGACTGTAAAAATATTTGTAGGGTGAGCCTAACTTGTAAGATTAACAGATGAATAATGGGAGTGCCTGAGCGACTGATCCTTATTCCATAGAAGTCAAGTCTGCCATATTTATTCTTCAGTTGGGGAAAGTTCGAGGATGGGGAATCGCGATGCAGCGCACCAAAACACAGTACAGGCACGTGGTGTCCACAGAAAAATTTGTCGTAATACGGCTGCACAAATCGTTGTAGTCCATCGATGTCTAAGGCGTTGGAGTCAACGGGGCTTCCATTTTCTTCACCTACCCATCCGGGGGCACTGTGCACATTATTCGCAATTTCGCATGTCTAAATTATGCAACAATGTCGATCTTCGACCAACCATGTACGATTTCGAACTGTCACAACTGCGGTTGATGTTTGATGTCTGAAATTTTCTACACTCTTGAATTTTTAACACAGCCGGCTGCCGCTCACAGCATAAAATTTAGCCATGTGGCACGCGCAGTGTGCACATACAATAAAATATTTATAACGTATTATAGTTCATGTACCAATACTGCCACCAGAGTCCACCCCATGGAATGGGCCTAAATTTATAGCAGAGAGATTCTATTTTCAGAAGTCAAAAATTCAAGACAAGTTTGAATTTTGTATAATTCAAATGTTATGTACCACAAATTCAAATTTAAGTTTCGGATTAACATAAAAGCTTTTAAAAATATATTACAAATTCAGCCGACGCCATTTGCCTAGTTAATAAACATGATGTAAAAAATTTTAAAAATATATTACCAATTCAGCCTACTCCATTTCCACAGTTAATAATGTTTATTACAAATTGGGACTTAATTTTATATGATATATTTCCCTATCCGTTAGCGGGTGAGACAGAGTACTTTTCTATAGAAAGTACTTTCCTCTCTTCGTCCATAATTCTTATCCGGAATAGGAGTTTTAAAATTAACAATTGTTTATCAACGGTTATAATTTAAAAAATATATCTTTCAATAATAAATATATTTTAACGATATTAAAATGGAAAGTGTTTTCATGGTTATAAAAGCTCTCTTTATAAACATACATTTTATATATTATTCGATTTTTTCCTTTCAAGATTTATTCAATATTAATAAGTTTATAAAATTAAATAATTATTATTTTAATATTTAATACATATAAGAATAATTCATAGCATTAATATTTAGATTATTTAATGTCAAAATATAAAATATAAATAAAAAATGTTGGTTTTATTGGTGGATCATTAGGCAAGTTTCAATTTCCATGAGGAATTCTGGTAGAAATATGGTGATAGAATTGTAACTAGTTAATAAGTTTAATCTAAAATCAAGAGGCACAATTCTACTAATGATCTGTCTAATTTAATTCATAATTTAAAACGATATTCACAAACATGTAATAAGAAAAACCACACATGCACATTACTTTTATAGGGTAAACCAACTGGGAACTCAAGTCTCTTTGCATTAATCTAATGAATAGAGAATGTATTACAATTGCTTGCCTACTCTGAGCTGTAAGTGAATAACCTATATCTTTGCTCAATGAGAAGCTCTGACCTAGACTAAGTAAAGTTCTTCCTCTGCTTTATCGCCTATTTTTTAGGAAGTTTCCTCCAATTGATTGTGCAATTCCCAAGGATTAACCATTTGACTGCATGCAACATGTGTACACTCAAACTAGTTTACATCTCCTTGTTACACTACCTTGGAATCTCCACCACAGTTGAGGAACTCGAATTCCTTGCATGCACTAGCTATTTTGAGTTAATTGATCAGTTAACTAGATGATCACTAAGTTAGACTACAATCCCACTGCACAACTGAACTTCGACTAGTTCCATTAATCATTAGAACTAGTTTAACTCACACAACTGGAAATCAATGACCTAAATTACTAAAGTTTAGTAATCACACATGCTTAACTGAACTCCAAGACCTCTAGCTCAAATTTACTAAGCTAACTGACCGACAAGAGCCATGTCACACAAGTTAAATTCCTCCAAGTTGTTTACTGATGTGGAAATTCAAATTGTCTTAATTTGACCAAGATAAAGACAAATTGAGACTTTCTTGTTACACTTTTCAACACTCCCTCTTAGCAAAAAATGGATTATCAACCACTCCTATCTTGCACCTATGGATTTTGAACTTCCTTCTTGACAATGCCTTCATTAAGGTGTCAACATCTTGTTCCTCTAGTAGAATGTATTGTAGCAACATTATTCGCCTCTACACACAGTACCGTAAATGATGATACCAGATGTCTACATGCTTGGATTGATCATGAAATACTAGGTTCTTAAAGAGCTCAATGCATCTTTAATTATTACAATAGATCATAGTTAGATCCATCATTTGAAAAAACAATCTAATAAGTATATTTCTCATCTAGATCGCCTCACATGTTGATTAACTTGCCTCCATGTATTATGCTTATTTCAGGCTGAGCACCAAAAATCTCTACTTCATGTTGTACCAAGAAACTGTTGTAGACCCAATAGTGAAAATTCCACTTGATGTACTCTTTAGGTTTGATGGACTCCCTTCCTAATCCGCATCTATGAAGCCACACAATTTTACCCTCTCTATGTGTTTATGCCATAATCCATACCGGGTGGTGCCTCTAAGGTACCGTAAAACATGATTAGCTACCTTCCAATACAGTTTCGTCAACCTAACCATAGTTTCTCTTAGGTGGTTGACTCCATAGCACATATTTTTTCGTGTGTTCACAAGATACATCAGTGAACCACTAGTTTCTGTTAAATGGTAGCATCAACCTCTTCACCTGAAGTGGCATTCTCCTTCCTCTAGTTGGTCGCTAGAGGTGTCTCCATGCATTTACACTTCTCCATATGAAATCTTTGTAGTATATCATTAGCAGACTTGACTTGAGACAAAAACAAGTCCCTATCACGTTGTCATACTTCCAGCTTAAGGAAGTAGTGCATGAGACCCATGTTCGTCATCTCAAATTCCCTCGCAGGGTCGTCCTTGCAAGAGTGGATCAACTTCTCATCACCTGTTAATGTTAAATAATCAACATATAAAACAATGATAAGAAGTTTACCTTCTACTAAAATATGATGGAGGTTTCCATATGATTCACTTTTGGTGAAGCCCAAAACAGTGAGATAACAGTCGATCCTAGTGTACCGAGCTCAAAGTGCCTACCTGAGACCATACAATGCTAGCCTGAGTCTGCACACATGATACTCTCGATAAAATGTCTCAAAACCTTCGGTTTGCTCAATGTTCACTTCCTCCTCAATAACATTATTGAGAAACGTTTTTTTTTACATCCATTTAGTGGATCTTCCACCCCATCTGCACAGTTAGTGCAAGAATTGTTCTAATAACTGAATACCTTTTTATAGGAGAAAATGTTTCCTCATAGTCAATTCCCTCAAATTGAGAGAATCCTTTGGCCATAAATTTGGTCATACACTTCTCTATGCTTCCGTCTATTGCATGTTTAACCTTCAGGATCAATCTCAAACCCACAATTGATTTATCTGTTGACCTTGGGACCACTTCCCAAACATTGTTCTTCGTGATGAATTCATATTCATCCACCATTACATCAACCCAAAAAAAAAATTCTACTGCTTCTTCAAAAGAGGATGGCTAAGTCTCTACAATATCAGTCATTAAAGCCATGTAGCTAGTGTACCTCTGAGGTGACCTCCTTTTCTTGCACAAATTTCAAGGAGCCCCCACATGCTCCCTTGCATTCTGGACCAATTTATCAGCTTCCCTGACTTTTTTTTTACATCCTCTGGATGGATCTGCATGAGTGGATGTCTCCACTCTGCCTCCATTTGTGGCTTCTCCACAACTTCTTGATTAGGGAAAATTTTAAGGATGGAAAATTATCTTGAAGTTGCAAAACATTGGCGAATCTCACTAGTCTCTAATATGCAAACTATAAAATGTTTACTAATGTATTTGTAAGATTATTCAAATTTATAGTGATTTTAAATATAGTCTTTATATAATGTTGGTGATTTTTAAAGTAAAATAAATTTATATTGTAAATTTAGAGTGAATCATTTTTATAAAAAATTGACATTGGCGAATCTTCCTTTTTGGAAAAATCATGGAAAATTAACTCACCTCCAAATATTATCCCCTAAAATTTTCCATGTTCCTAAGACTCCTTATGAGGCTCATCCTTTGGAGCTAAATTCTCCTCTTCTGGTGGGATTTGAAGCTTCCTCTCATGAGAGCACCACATCACTTTCTCCTAATAAAAATTTACATCGCTTCTCACAATTGTCATTTTGGGGGAACGTAAGTACACATGGTAATTGTGTGGAGTTTAGATGTAATCCACAAAAGCTCCCAACTCTATTGTCGGCTCAAGATTATTCCTTGAATATTTGCAGACATGGTAATAAATAGAGGCTCCAAAAATTCTAAAGTGAGACACATCCAATTTTCTCCCCGAGAAAGCCTCCTCTGGTGTAATCATACCAAAAATGCGATGAGGACTCTAGTTCGGCATGTAGACTAGTGTGTTACATGTCTCCACCCACAAGTGCAGTGGCAGGGCTTGGTCATGTAACATACCTCTTACAACTCCCATAATGCTATGGTTCTTTCTCTCAAATACACCATTCTGTTGTGGGTTGTGGGAAGTCCTTAGCTATTTTTGAAGGCCTTATTTCATACATAAACCCTTGAAGTCATTTGAAACATACTCACCTCCATTTTTTCTCCTAAGAGCCCTCACGTTCTTGTCGATCACTTTCTCAACTAGGGTCTTGAATTCTAGAAAATATGATAATGCCTAATCCCTCTTCTACATGAAGAATATCCAATGCCTCCCTGAGAAACCATCAATAAAATTTAAAAAACATTTATGTCTAGCAGTGGAGGCAGTCAAGAAGTGTACAAAAACATTAGAGTGGACTCTCTCTAAGACCACATGTTCTTTTCTATCTCAATCATGGAATTTGGATTCTACATATGTCCCCAAGTAAAACCCTTGTAGATATCTCATTCCATAGGTGTTCGTTTAGGTAGGCCAGTGGATATTTGTTGCATAATTTTCAAGACACCATGATGCAAAACACCTAATCTATGGTGCCAAAATTCACTAGCATTGTGACTCTACACTTTCTTTACCTTAGTTCTTAATGGAAAAAATATTCCATGTCAATTTTTTAAAGGTTATTCACACAAACCTTGATCGGTTGTTGATCTGCTTCACCTGAAATGTGGCCATGTGTCTCAGGAATGTTGTCCCTTTCCTGAAAATCACATCATAACCACGGTCTTCAAAAAATTCTACAGAGATGGGGTTATTATTTTGGAATGGAATAAACATGACATCTTTGAGGCGAAGAGGGGATATCGACTCCCTCTTAAAGGTTATTGTACCAATCCCGATTTAACTGTACCTTTCATCATCCCTAAGCTCAAATGCATTTGGAGATCTTTCTCCTCGAGTTCACTAAAAAACTCTCTTCACCCTGTCATGTGAAATGAGAAGCATGATTCCAAGTACCACACACTCCCCATCATAGTGTTGTCCATGCATACAATAATGGTGAAGTCTACCTCAAACTGTGAATCCAATGCTCCAATTGCTTCTCCTTTTGAGTTCTTCTTTCTTGACTTTTTATGTGGACACTTTGTAGAATAGTGCCCAAATGCATGATAATTGAAGCATTTTATTTTGGACAAGTCTTTCTTCTTGCCCCCTTGGTTGAATTCTAGTATGTTTTTCAACTTCTTCTGTTTTCCGTTCTTTCCCTTTCCAACCAATTCAAAATTTTCTTCATCCTCTCCCTTTGATGAGGTTCCATCTCTAGTATTACTCTTGATCTCTTATTTTACCAAATCATACCACAAGTGTTCCATATTTGTTAGTTTATCTGTCTCATTCACCAAGTCATGGTAGCTACACCAACTTTTGGGAAGGCCTAGAAGAGCTAGGCTTAGTAGGTCATCTTCTACAACATTCACACCAACCTCTCCAAGGTCATCCCAAACTTGTGTAAATTTGGTGAGATACTATGGAATACTATCATTCTTTTGCATCTTAATATTTCAAGGTTTGTTTGTAGGCCAGTTTTCTATGGTCACTTCTATTCTCGAATAGTTATTCCAGTGCCTTCCACATCGCGAAAGGAGTTTCTTTCCCATGGATATTTAAGACTATATGGTTTCACACTCCCTCCAATATTATTCTCCTTGCCTTAACTACATCATTCTTCCATTGGGCTAGGTTCTAGGAATTAGTTGATCCTAGTTTTTGAATGCCTGCCTTGACATATTCCAATAATCCATTGTCATCAAGCACCACCTCCATGCAATCCTTCCATGTAGTGAAATTTGAGTTCCCTTCTAAGGGATACTCTAATCTCATCCTCTTGAAGGTCATTCCCCCAACTTTGAAGAGATCTTGCTACATTGAAGCTATCAATTCAAACATCCTGAGTAACAACTTAAAAATTCCTATTTTAATGTGAATCTTGTTATGCTACCATGTAGAAATATCATGATATAATTGCAACCGCTCAAGAATCTTAATCTAAAACCAAGAGAAACAATTCTAATCTACTAATCTGGGAATTTAATTCACACTTTAGAACAACATTCACAAACATGTAATAAGAAAAACCACACATTCATAGTATTTTTCTAGGGGATCCCAACTGGGAAAAGACCCTCAAGTCTCATTGCATTAATCAGATGAATAGAGAATGGATTAAAATTTATTTCTGGCTCTGAGCAAAACATGTAAGTGAATAACCTATCTCTCTATACTTAATGAGAAGATATGACCCATACTTAGTCAATTTCTACCTCTCGTTAATTACTACCTTTTCTTAACCGCATATTTCCTTGCTCAAATCCCAAGGAATTAGCCCCTATTTTTTTGAATTTTCCTCAAATTGATTGCGCAATTCATAAGGATTGATCATCTGACTGCATGAAACGATTGTACACTCAAACTAGTTTACAACCACTTATTACATTGCCTTGGAATCTCCACCATAACCGAGGAACTCGAATATCTTGCATGCACTAGATTTTTTGAGTTGATAGATCAGTCAACAGGATTGTCACTGAATTATAATGTTGTCCCACAACCCAAATGACCTTCCATTAGTTCCATTAACAATTAGAACTATTTTAACTTACAGAAATAGAAATAACTGACTTGGGTTACTAAAACTTAGCTATCACCCATGCTTAACTAAACTCCAAGCCCTCTAACTCAAATTTATTGGCCTAACTGAGTGAAAAGAGGCATGTCACACAAGTTAATTTCCTCTAAGTTGTTTGTTGATGTGGAAATTCAAATTTTCTTCATTTTACCAAGGCAAAGTCAACTTGAAACTTTCTTGCTACACTTTTCCACAATTCCTTAGAGTCATGGGACACCTTGAGGTAGTGTTCCAAGATGTGGTGCAGCCAAAGAGACCATATTAATTGGTTATGAATAACCCTTAGAGCCATGACTTAGCTAGGGTGCGAGATCCTACTCCTTTTCCTTATCATAGGGGCCAAATATCTTTCCCATAAGATTTTAAATTAGGTTGAGGAGATAACATCCCATTGTTCCAACCACTCAATAGTCCAAAAATAGGCAGCTTGGAGTCTAATTTAATATGATCTACACATTAGTGGACCAAATAAAACTCGAGAGGATGACCTCCTATTAAAGTCAGAGCTTCTTAGCTCCAATGTCTTATTCCTCAAGTGGGTGAGTTCAAGTCTCCAAAGACATATTCTAATTGCATTGATTGTGGAATTTATGAAATAGTTGTACCTGGTATAAGAGTGACAACCAATCATTGGAAGTTACCATTGTATATATATTATTTATGGAATTTATGGAATAGTTGTACTTGGTGGAAGAGTGTTAATCAATCAATGGAAGTTACCATATATATATTCTTATTTTTATATTAAATAGGATATCTATATTATTTGTATTAAGAAAAGTTAATGTTTCTTTTTTTCTAGCTTTTCATGTGTATTAAAAAATTATATGAAATTCTTGAATATGCTTCTCAAAATTATTAAAATAAATTAATAAAAAATATGTTTGGAGTTTAATATAATCCCGTCCATGTATAAGTGGATTAATGTCCACCTCCATGTCCTTTGAAATTCAAATGATCTTTGATGTAGTAGTTTGGGGAACAATTCATTTTCACAAGTGTGTGGTATGAAATCCTTTGATACTCAATTCTTTAGAAACTATAGTTTTTGTTAAAAACATATAAAATATAACTTTTTATTTTTATATTAAAGTGGATATCTATATTCTTTGTAATAAGAAACGTTAATGTATTTTTTAAAAAGATTTTTAGCTTTATGAAAATTTTCTACAAAATTGTTGAATTATAATATGAAAATTATTTTCTATGAAATTGTTGAAACATAAGTTAAATGGTTGGTAAACATCAAGTGGCCTAGGATAATTGAAGGTAAATCCTATCCTCCTATAGTTAAGCGAATCTTATTTAATACTACTTTTTTACAACAATAATCCATTCTAGCAATATTGGTGCTTTTCTATTCCTTCTTTCTTTCATCGTACTTTATAATGGTGCTTTATTTAATCCTACTATATTTTACAAAAATGATTATGAATAACATGTTTATTACCAAGGTAAATATAAGGGTAGATCCATCCTAACTCTAGCTCTACCCAGTGGAGAGATCAAATCACTTTTCACTCTAATAGAGGTTTGCATTTCAAGAGGTTTAATCATTCTCTGAACTTGGTATATCCAAAAGTTAATATGGATATAGGGTGATTTAATTCTTAGTTTTAATTAATTACAATTACAATTATTAATTTTATGTTTTTTATTTCAGTTTATTTTTGCTTTAGATTTATGTAATTTCATATAATCAAAGTGTTTTATTGATAATTCTAACTATTAATTATTAATTATTTAATTAATTTTAATTGAGTCAAAATGTTTATAGGATATTACATTATATTACAACATCTCTACCATACTAGGATGGAGAGCTAAACAATTATTAAAATAATTAAAATAAAATAATAAAAAATACAAAGTATAAGTTTGGAATCTAATCTTTTATATATGAAGATGACACAAAATATACCATATTTATTAAATTTCACCAATCCATAATTGTTTTATCCATTTTTTCTTTATAGAAATCCTATTCCTAAATCACTAAACGCAATTATCAATGAATACAATAATAGAGATTTATATCAACATTTAACTTTCAATCTATATTCTAGTTGGAAAAATATTCTTAAAAATTGTATCTCATTTATAAAAATAAAATTTTTGATCTAAGAATTGAGTGATGCATATTGATTCTTTGACTTTCAAATTAATTACATCATCAATATTTCTGGAACCCTCTAATGAGACCCATCTTTGTCTTAAAGATTAACCACATTACAGAGTTGAAAATGTGGACCACCGAATATTAATGATATGATTAATCAATTTAAAAGAAAAATAACATTTTTAATATTATGATCATGTACAAACAAGTGGGAAATCACCAGTAAAAAAATGAGGAGTTATAGAATATAGTGCTGGAAATAACACTGAGAGGGGGCGGGTGAATCAGTATTATCAGGTCAAATATTCCTTTTCTAAAACCAAATTGTATATGCTACTTCAGTTGATTAAACCTGCGTATATACACAACTATTCAGAAGGAAACCCGCGTATACAAAGCAAACTTTTAATTTACTTTAACTTTTTGATGATGATTGTTAATCTGTGATGCAGAATCAAATAACCAGTAACCAGAGACAGTAAAATAGAGTAGAAAGACAATCACACACAAGAACACAAGATAAGAGGTGGAAACCCAATGTGGGTGAAAACCACCTGCTGCAATTCGTCTCTATCTTTCTTTAGTTAGAAACTTTTGTTTACAATGTACTGGTGTAGTCCTTTACCAGTACACAGGCTGCAACCTACAAAGACGTACAACTCTCGTTTTCCAGCTTCTCCTGGCAGGGAGCTACAACCCCCTTTAGCTCTTGCACTAGCCAAGCTACTAGTATGTAGGTGCTGGCCTACAGAAGGCTACAACCTTCTCTTTCTTCCAGGGACCACGTTTCATAAATTTTCAGACTGGATCTATGAACATTAATCAATCGTCAAGAATTTCTTCATCAACCATTCACCTTTCACCAATTAGATTTGAATCAAGCAGATATCTCTCTGACAGCTGTACCCAAGACATAGTACCAATAAACACACACCAAAACAGAACCCAGAAAGCAGTAGTGAACAGAAGCAGCAAGATCAGAGTTTAAAACATATACGCTACTTTATCAACCTGAAACATCTGTGCATACGCTTCTGCGTATGAAACAATCTGCGTATACGCGTTGTGACTTCACTGAACCTGCGTGTATACGTGCCTTAACTTTACTGAACCTACGTACAAATCTATAAAGGATAATTCACTCTTTCAGATATTCAATCACTAATTAACCTAGATTATCAGACTTATAGATCAAGTAAGCGCCACATCTATCAGACCAAAAACATACAAAGATACTATCATTCAAGATTATGAATAGATCTTATCCTTCTTTTGCGCTAAGGTTCCTCCTTCACTCAGATCCAGATCTGCATCACAACCCAATTACCAGCTCTAGCACTTTATCAGATATTCAATAATAATTCAGATAATCCTTTGCCATATGATCTCCTTCCTATTTTATAGTCTTAGGCCTTCCTCAATACCATGGTCCAAAACCATAACATTTCAATACCATGAACCCAAAACTAGGGATCAACACATCTGATGAGACGCCATGGTCCAAAACATAGTTTCAAATCCCAAGGACTAACCACCATGGACCAAAAGTATGATCCCAAACATATATGCTCTTTTTCAACGTATAACCTACGTGTATACGCGTCTTTGTCTAGATGAACCTGCGTATATGTCTTTTTCTTCTCTCTGAGTGGCTGAACTGAGATCTGTTACCAAAGAGAGTTGCCATCAAGGACAACACCTATGCCATACCTCGAAACATGTGCCATAATGCCGACAATCTCCCCCTTTGGACTTGATGGCAACACCAAGATCTCTCCCCCTTTTTCATCAAGGGCAAAGGGTTGTGCTCCCCCTGAGTACATGCTGAAATCTCTGTTCTGCTTGTGCTGACCATGCTCCCCCTGACTTTAGGCAAGGTCTGCAAAAAGATATTCTTCAACAAGAACCAAGACTTATGCATCATAAAAGACATTCCTATCACCAAAAGACTCAATACATACATCCATCACCCAACGAAGTGGGGATCCTCCACCCAATTAAGTGGGAATACATCAGAAATTTACATATGAGGACCAAATACATTACATCTTCATCCCAGGCATAGTGGGGAAACCAATATAGGCCGTTACATGTCCTTGATACCATATAAGAAAGAGATACATGACATAGAGATGAAATATATGACTTATGAAAGTCACCAACAACTGATAGCAGCAGCAACTGTCAAAACACCATTCAGATCAACAACCAAGATTTCCTCTTGTTCTCCCTCTGCCTCTGTTCCACCTGAAATCAATAACAACTATGAACTAGAATCAAAAGCTTCTAAGGTAATGCCAACAATGCATTATTAGAAGATTATCTGCTCCCCCTGAACCTATGCCAGATGGTCTCTGCCAGACCCACATTAGAATATCTTCAACCAGAGCCTGCTCCTTCTGATATCCATCAAGGCAATATATACGCGACTTTCTATGCACAAACCGGCGTATGTACACGGAGCCTCCTCATCCAACACGCGTACACCCATTTTTTTCTCTGAAACAGACAAGATTTAAGAGCAAGATGATACATCAACTACTCCCAGCCTCTGTCTGAGATATTCAAAGGTTTCCTTGGGCAGTGGTTTGGTGAGAATATCAGCTACTTGTTCCTTAGAAGGAACATACTCTAATTTAACCTTTTGTTCCAACACTTGTTCCCGGAGAAAGTGATACTTGATCGATATGTGCTTGGTCTTTGAATGCATGACTCGGTTTTTTGAAATGCTGATTGCACTTGTATTATCACATAGGATGGAGATAGGTGGTGTACAAGTGATTTGAAAATCCTGCAAAGTCTGCATCATCCATAGAAGTTGGGTGCAACAAGATGTAGCAGCCACATATTCTGCTTCAACTGTAGATACAACAATCGAACTCTATTTCTTGCTGAACCAAGATACTAATTTGAAACCCATAAAGAATGCACCACCACTTGTGCTCTTCCTATCATCCATGCTTCCAACCCAATCTGCATCTGTATAAGCATGAAGTGTGAGCTCTATATCTCTAGGATACCATAAGCCATAGTTTTGAGTTCCTTTAAGATATTTGAAAATTCTCTTCACTGCCAAAAGATGAGTTTCCTTTGGATTTGCCTGAAATCTTACAACTATTCCCACTGCATGCATGATGTCTGGTCGGGTAGCTGTCAAATAAAGTAGACTTCCAATCATAGACCTGTAGGTTGGTTGATGCACTGCTACTGACTCATCATTTGCACTGAGGCTGCATCTTGTGACCATGGGGGTACATATCGGTTTTGCATCTTCCATGCCATATTTCTTCAATATCTGCTTAAGATATTTGGTTTGGTACAAGAAGATCCCGCCTTCGTTTTGTTGGATTTGTAATCCAAGAAAGTATGTCAGTTCTCCAAGCAAAGACATTTCAAATTCTTTTTGCATCACCAAGGCAAATCTTTGACTCATAGCTTCTTCATTGCTACCAAAGATAATGTCATCTACATACACAACAAGTATTAGCAATTTGTTATTTTCTATTTTGATATAAAGATTGCTATCTGCTGATCCTTTTGAAAAACCTTGTTGATGAAGATACTTGTCCAAACGATAGTACCAAGCCCTTGGAGCCTGTTTAAGAGCATAGAGAGCCTTTTTTAGTCTGCATACAAGATTTGGATCATTCCCAAG
>APFE030992690.1:355999-375441 GCA_000404065.3 Pinus taeda
TTATCTTTTGGTCTAGGGACCAACTCCCAAGTGTTGTTCTTTTCAATTTGCTCAAGTTCTTCATCCATTGCCTTGACCTAGCATTCATCTTTGCATGCCTCTTTTACATTTTGTGGCTCAGTGGAGGAGAGCAATGCCAGGTAGCTTGAGGCTTCTGTAATTGTTCTTCTAGTTTGTACACCTGCTTCCTTTTTCCCCAAAATCTGAGATTCAGGATGATTCTTCTGAACATACCTAGATGGAGTCTTCTCTTCTACCCTTATCTGTTCTTCTGGTTCCTCATGGGTTTCTTCTTCATAGGTTTCTTCTTCACCATCAGTCTGATTTTGAGGGTAGTCTTCATCTTCTTCGATATCTTCATGATTTACTTGTCTAGGGATGTATCCTTTTTCATCAACCACTACATCAATGTTGTCAACAATTCTTCCGAGTCTTTTGTTATAACACTTATATGCTTTTTTGTAGGGGGAATATCCAAGGAGAATGCCTTCATCTACTCTAGGTTCAAGTTTTCCAAGATGTTCATCAGTATTCTTGATATAGCATTTGCTCCCAAAATTTTTGAAATGTTTTACCGAAGGAGTCTCACCATACCAGAGCTCATGCGGAGTTTGAGTGCTATTTACTCGGACATTTGTTTTGTTGAGAATAAAAACAGCAACATATGTAGCTTCACCCCAGAAGGTTGCAGGACTTCCAGACTCATCAAGCATAGCACGAGCCATTTGTTGGATTGTTCTGTTCATCCTTTCTGCCACTCCATTTTGCTGAGGAGTACTAGCTATACATAATTCCCTTCTTATTCCATGCTCTTCACAGAAATCGAAAAATTCATTTGAGGTAAAATCCCCACCTCTGTCGGACCTGAGGCACTTAATTTTGTAATCTGATTCATTTTCAACCAAAGGCTTTGAAGGATTGGAATTTTTCGAATGCTTCATCCTTGTGCTTCATAAGTCCTAGCTAAACCATCCTAGAGAAGTCATCGATTAATAATATAAGGTATTCTTCTCCTCGAGGAGACCTTTTCCTAAATGGACCACATACATCTGTATGAACTAGAGGCCTGTTGGTTGACCCTTCCTTCTCAGGGAAGTTAGTTCTAGTTTTCTTCCCAAACTGTCATGATTTGCATATGGTGTTGTCTGGAATTTTGATCTTTGGAAGACCACGAACTGCCTGATACTTGCATGCTTTCCTTATTTGTGAAAAGCTTAGATGCCCCAACCTTTGGTGCCATAACCAGTGTTCATCATTCTTGCTCAAGTAACATTGTTGTTCTCCTTCTTCAAATGTGTATAGATTATTTGGAGTTCTTTTGCCTTTGATAACTGTTTCTCCTGTATCAAGATCACGAACGCTACACCCATCTGATCGAAATATCACCTCGGTTCCATTATCACACATCTGACTGACACTCAATAGATTATGTTTCAAGCCATCAACATATAAAACATTTCCATCTTTGACGTCCTCTTTCAACTAAGCAATGCCTTTTCCTTTTATGGCTGCCAGAGTATCATTTCCAAAAGAAACTTTCTTTCCCTTTTCTAAAGCAGTATATGATTCAAGTTTTTCTTTATCACCTGTCATATGCTTTGAACATCCACTGTCAATGTACCATTGATTTTCCTATCCCTCCGCATATAAAGCTATCGCACATCTTTTTGGTTTTGGTTCCTTCATTCTCCATGTTTTGGCACTTGAGGTTTGTTCCTTCTGAGTTGTCTTCCAAAACCTACTCCTGCATTCAGAATCTTCATGACCAAAATTATTACAAATAGAACATTCAATTTCACTTTCAAGGGCAGAGAAATTGTTATAGGTCCTCTTCGTGATTGTAGGCATACTTCTTTGTTTTTGTGCTGCTCTAGTCATGATTGTCTTATAGGCAACACATTGGGCTACTTTGTGACCAAAGTTATGGCAAGAGAAACATTGACCATTGAAGAAATTTCTTCGACTATCATCCAACCGATTGTAGTTTCTACTACCATCCATTCTTGAAGAAAATTGGGAAGAGTTTATCTGTGGCTGGTTGTAGCTTCTGTTAGTCCTTAAGGTAGCATGCCCCCGATTTTCTTGATAGTCTTTCTTCGTCCTTGAGGAAGACTGTCCCTGATTTACCTGATGATTTCTATTAGGCCTTTGCTCACTCCTTCTTGCTGCATCAAGATAAAATTTAGAGGTGGAAGCTTGAGATGTTTCTCCACTATACCCCAGACCTGTCTTGATTAGAGGGGACGCTGCACACTGATAATCTCATTCAAAGTTTCAGATCCTTTAGCAAATTTAAGATTAAGGGCCTTTGTTTTCTCAATTTCTTTTCGAAGGCCAACAATTTCACATTCTAACTTCTCAAGGGATTTTTCTTTTTCATCAAGTTGAGCTTGCAGAGTATCAATGATGTTATTCCTTTCTTCTAAACATCTTTTGAGTCTAGAAATTTCTTCATAAAATCCATCCATATCTATAACATCCATGTAATCATCATCTTCAAAAGCCATTAAAAGTTTTTAGTGGTTACCTTGTTCATCTTCATCGCTATTTGATAGTCCATCACTATCTTCATGAGTGTAATAGCTTTTCTTATTTGCATTCTGTTTCTTGTACCTTCTAACAGGTTCCTTCCCCTTGTCAATCTTATCCTTGTGAGGTCATTTGGCAGCATAGTGTCCTACTCTTCCCCAAGCAAAGCATTTGAATGGTAACTTACCTCAGAATCGTCAAGTGCCCCGTTGAAGATTTTTGACAAAATTTGATTCTTCTTCTTCTTCTGATATGTGTCCAGACTCATAGTAGTCTCCTTTGCCAGATGCTTTGAGGGCAACTTCTCTCCTATCTGATGGTCCTCCTTTCCTCATCTCATAAGCAGTTAGAATTCCATGCAGCTGTGACATTTTAAGGTTTTAAAGATTCTATTTTTCTTCTATTGCAGAAACTTTAGATTCAAACCTAGGGGACAAAGATCTTAGAACTTTTTCAACTACAACAACTTCCTTTACTTCTTCACCCAAATTTTTCATACAATTAACAATCTCATCTACACGAAGAAAATAGCTAGCCACACTTTCATCATTGTACATTCTGAGATTTTCATACTGAATTCTGAGGGTTTGAAATTTTTGCTCGTATTTCCTTAGCAGAT
The DNA here is from genome assembly GCA_000404065.3 of Pinus taeda. Taxonomy (NCBI): domain Eukaryota; kingdom Viridiplantae; phylum Streptophyta; class Pinopsida; order Pinales; family Pinaceae; genus Pinus; species Pinus taeda. Next base: position 359,148 of record APFE030992690.1, read on the forward strand.
TTATACTGCATGACTTTGAGAAATTTAGATAGTGATAGACATCCCAATAAAGTATTGACCGCCTTTGCATTCGTTTCATATTTCTTCTTCTTAGCTGGATCTGTGGGAGTTGATGCTGGAAAAGTATACCCAGTATCTATGATATCCCAGACTTTAGTACCCAGAGATTGAAGATAGGCAGTAACTCTTACCTTCCAGTATACAAAGTTTGTCCCATCAAAAACCGGTAGCCTGATTGATGCTTCCCTCTTGTAGTTGCTCATGATGAAAGATCTTCCTTCAAGCGATCAAGCAAACTTCAGTTAATTAAACCCGCGTATATACGCAGCTATTCAGAAGGAAACCCGCGTATACAAAGCAAACTTTTAATTTACTTTAACTTTCTGATGATGATTGTTAATCTGTGATGTAGAATGAAATAACCAGTAACTAGAGACAGTAAAACAAAGCAGAAAGACAATCACACACAAGAACAAAAGATATAAGGTGGAAACCCAATGTGGGTGAAAACCACCTGCTGAAATTCATCTCTATCTTTCTTTAATTAGAAACTTCTGTTTACAATGTATTGGTGTAATCATTTACCAGTACATAGGCTGCAACTTGCAGAGAGGTAAAACTCTCTCTCATTTTCCAGCTTCTCCTGGAAGGGAGCTACAACCCCCTTTAGCTCTTGCACTAGCCAAGATACTAGTACGTAGGTGCTGACCTACAGAAGGCTACAACCTTCTCTTTCTTCCATGGACCACGTTTCATAAATTTTCAGACTGGATCCATGAACATTAATCAATCATCAAGAATTTCTTCATCAACCAATCACCTTTCACCAATTAGATCTGAATCAAGTAGATATCTCTCTGACAACTGTACCCAAGACACAGTACCAGTAACCACACACCAAAACAGAACCCAGAACACAACAGTAGTGAATAGAAGTAGCAAGATCACAGTTTAAAACATATACGCTACTTTATCAGCCTGAAACATACGTGCATACGCTTCTGCGTATGAAACAACCTATGTATACGCATTGTGACTTCACTGAACCTACATACAGATCTATAAAGGATAATTCACTCTTTCAGATATTCAATCACTAATTAACCTAGATTATCACACTTATAGATCAAGTAAGCGCCACATTTAGCGGACCAAAAATATACAAAGATATTATCATTCAAGATTATGAATAGATCTTATCCTTCTTTTGCGCTAAGGTTCCTCCTTCATTCAGATCCAGATCTGCATCACAACCCAATTACCAGCTCTAGCACTTTGTCAGATATTCAATAATAATTCAGATAATCCTTTGCCACATGTTCTCCTTCCACTTTTATAGTATTAGGCCTTCCTCAATTCCATGGTCCAAAACCATAACATTTCAATACCATGAACCCAAAACTAGGGATCAACACATCTGATGAGACGCCATGGTCCAAAACATAGGTTCAAATCCCAAGGACTAACCACCATGGACCAAAAGTATGATCCCCAATGTATACGCTCTTTTTCAACGTATAACCTGCATGTATATGCGTCTTTGTCTAGATGAACCTGCATATATGTCTTTTTCTTCTCTCTAAGTGGCTGAACTGAGATCTGTTAGCAAAGAGAGTTGCCATCAAGGACAACACCTGTGCCATAGCTCCAAACCTGTGCCATAATGCCAACATATAGAAGATGCCATCTTAGATAATGATGTGTGAAATGACAGATGTAGAGGATTTTCTTTTCCCAAAGAAAATTTTAGATAATAGATGATAAATTCTGAGTTGTTTTAATGCGACTTTTTGAAAAAAAAATTGATTTGTTTTTTCAATTTAATTTCTCTGAAATCCAACAGGAATTCGTTGAAATCACAAGCTTGATGGGTAAAATCTGCAAAATTGAAGTGTCTTAGGATTTTTCAGGGTATTGAATCCATATATGCAGTCAAAGGTCTTGTTTAAATAACAAAAATTGATATTTCACCTCTATTTTTTCCATGGGATTCGACAAGAAAATCCACCAGAAACTTCAAAAAGTTGCATTAAAGATAACTCCGATAAATGCACAATGAAAAAACTATAAAATATACCTACTTAAAAAAAAAAAAAATCTCTTCCCTTATAATTTTAAGAGATATTGATGTAATTACACATCAAAATTTTGGGAGTATATTAACAAAATCCTATAATTATAATTTATTTCTTATGCTTTCTCTGTAAAAAAAAATTAATAATAATTTTTTCAATATGAATAAAAACCTACTGAATTTCTTTGAACCATTTCCACTAAATGTCATGCCAATATTCCAAGTAATTGGCCAAGTTTGAGAGGTAAATAGATTTTATGTATTTCACAATCTAAACTTGGAGATTCCATTTGAAAAATTTCCAGTAAATGTCATGCTTTTTGGTCTGAGATTTTTGTGATCCTTGTGATCCATAATGATGCATGCGGTTCTCATTTCTAACCTACTAATGAAGTTTATCTTCAGGACCAAGGTGAAAATACAGATGAATCATTATGATTAAATAATGACCAGATGCATCAAGTTCCAAAATTTATTGTTATGAAAAAATTATTATTTAATAAAACTAACCTTAACAACTAGTTTTTAGTCAAGAGATTATATCTGAAAAATTTGAAGTAAGAGTTTATAAGATAATTATATTAATATTAATTAATTCATTATATATATATTACATAAATGGTTAGTTATTGAACAATCAAGTTTAGTCAAAGGCATTTATTAATAGATATTGGTTTAAACATAAATGTATTAACCCAAAACATGAATATATATTATATATAATATATATATATTATATATATTATATATATATATATATATATATATATCTATATATAGATATATATCAAAGAAGAAAATAATATAATAATAAAATAATTCAAAAAATATAAGAAAAAGTAAATAAAAATGGAAAAGAAAACTTACAAAGAAAGGGCCCAAATCCAATCATTGTTTAGTTTCCAACTATCATCCCTATTGATATTTTGGTCTGTTTCTCAATTTTAATGGCCCCTGTGAACTTCCTATCGTGGAAATGATCAATCTTCGCAATAACCTTAGACTCTTCAATGCAAACATGTTGTTTAGATTTCTCTTGATGTTTAGCAATAGCTAAGGAGTGGGCGTTATTATGCCTTATCTCTACTACATGCTCCAGAATCCTCCAATTAACTGATATGTTTATTTATGTGCTTGAGGATTATGTAAATTGCAAGTGAATAAAATGAGATTTTACGGCTCTTAAGTTGAATTCATACACACATTTAAAATATGAATTTAATTCAAGAATTTGTAGAAAATTGCAAACAACAAAACCATAATAGTAACCACAAAACAACAAGTGATGAAGGACTTCAACCCTCCTGGGCTATGTCTCCTACCCTAGCTTCCAATGCTTGACCCTATATCATTATGCTAAATAAAATGGTGATTATTATAAGTTACATTGCTCAAATGGCTTAAAAGCCTACTCCAACAACTTTAGAGCTATTGGAAACCCATGTATAGCATCTTTTTGCTCCCAAAAATACCAAAAACTAAGAAAATTATGAGCGTCACAAATTTTGTTGCTAGTCGACCTACAAATTCGCCAAGTCCAGTCAATCATCCTACAATTTCGCCACCTTTTTCTCTAAGTGGGCGATAAATTAGCGTAAATCATGGGGTCGTTAATTTTCTTAATAACTCCTGTTCCTGCGTCGGTGGTCACATGGCCCCCATCTGACTGGGGCTATCGCCTAGAGTCTCACCCCCTTCCGACGCACACTCAGTTCAGGGCTTATGGTCACATGGAAAATGTCTAAGGCTGGGGGGTTGGGGATAAAACCTATCCCCTGGTCACACACTTGGTCCACATGGGTGCGATAACTAGGGCTGGGGCTAGCTGTCAGCCTTTACCCAAACCTCTGCCCAACATATTGTCTAAATGAATAATTTGGGTGGCCTTTAAAGAAGGACCACCTGTGGCTTAACAATAGCGGTGGTAGTTTTTTGGAATGAGGTGGAAGGTTTGATTCTTGTGGAGTGATATCCAACTTGCAAACAAGTTTTTAGTGGCCACTGAGGTGACATGTGGTGGCCTCTCCCTAGGCCACGTGTCAGCCTCTGGTTGGTCCCCTCACTAACAACTCCACCTAATCACATTCAACCAAGTCGGTGACACCAATGCCTACCACATGGTGAGCTTTCATTGGCCCTTTGAAGCAAAGTCATACTTGCATAGTTAGTAGGTCAAGTTAGTTTTATGGACTACTCACTAGGCATATTGCACAATTTTTTTGCCAAAATTTGCTTGCTTGGGAAATCGATCAGAACTTGTTTCTGGGAGCATACGAAGTCCATTTCCCATGAAATGAGTTGTGTCGGATTCAGGATGATGAGATATATCCATTTCTTCCACTTTCAATCCATTCTAACAACATTAATTTTTGACCATATTTTTAATCCAATAGATCATTAATGGAGTGATCAGTTTCTTCGATGTATGGAGTCCCACATGAGAATTATTCTTCTCTATGGTTCTAACGATGAATGTAAGAAGAATACTTGAGTAATTGTTATCCCGAGACTTCTTAATTGAAGAGAATTTATTATGTTTTTGAAAATCAAGAATACCCTGATGTCTATTATATCCATTGTTTTCTAAAACATTTAAAAGGTGTGATTTCCAATCTTCTAGGCATTGCTCATCTGAAAACTTCAGTGCACAGGTAGTAAGGGTGTTGAGAACTCCAAGTTTTTATGCTGGGAAATAGTGAGAATTGGTATGAAGATATTGTTTTGTGTAAGTTTTCTTATGGAATACGTGGTGAGACAAGTAACAATCATACTTTCTAGTGAGGAGAACATTGAGAAAAGGAAAATTGTTATCAACTTCAACTTCCATTGTGAATTTGATGGACTCAGATTAAGAATTAAGGTGAGAAAGGAATAAATCCAATTTTTGACAACCATAGGGCCAGTCAACGTAGGTGTCATCAACAAACCTTTTCCAGAGTTTGGTCTAAATTCAGCAGAGGCCAAAGCTATGGTCTCCAAATAATCCATGAATAAGTTGGCAAGCATACGAAAGAGTGGAGAACCGATGGTGACATCTCATGTTTGCTCATAGGATTCACCCTGGAAGCTGAAAAAAGTAGGCTTGAGGCAAAGACCAACCAATTTGGTAGTGTTATCATTAGTAATCTGATTAATGAAGTTAATAGCCTCATTAATGGGATTTATTTTGTGAATGGAAACAATGTCAAAGCTAACAAGCAAATCCACAGGGTCAATATTGATACCTTTAAGCTGATTGGCAAAGGAGGTAGAGTCCTTAACAAAGGAGCTAGAATTGCAAATCAAAGGTTTAAGCTTTTGAGCTAGGTCCTTGGAAAGAAGATAAGTAGGCGCACCTATTATGTTGAAACTAGGTCTAAGGGAGACCCCATCTTTATGAATCTTAGGAAGACCATAAATTCTAGGGTGGAGAGGGTTACTATCAATAAGCTTCTTACTGAGCGGATTGGGAGAGGGGCTAGCCTTAACAACATTATCGACCTCCTTAGAAACTCTTTTAATTGGAGTCTTCAAAAGTTTCTTGTAACTGCCACTATTATAAAGGTGGTCTAACATCTTATTAACATAGTCAATTTAGCCAAAATAATGATCGCCCCACCTTTGTCAGCCTTAAGACGACAATATCAAGGTTATCTTTCAAGTATTTAAGAGCAATAAACTCATCTCTGCTAATGTTGCTCTTAGGGGGCCTAGCTTTTCTAAGAATGATGGCACAATCTTGCATAAGAACTTCCTTAATATTATTATGAAAGCCCCTAATTCCATACTCAACATTGCAAATGATGTCCTCAATGGGAATCTTTCTAGGAGCCATGGCAAAATTTAACCCTTTATTCAAGAAACGAAGAACAAGAAGATAAAGATGAATATTAAAAAAATTAATAACATTATTAAGAAAGAGGAAATTTATTACTATTATTATTAATCATATTATTATTTCTAATATTATTATTAACCTCACAATAACTATTATAATATCTTGATTAATATTTATATTATTAAAATTCATGGTATTAATATTTTTGGTATTTATAGGAAGAAGAGTACAAAATGATTTGATATTCTTATGATTATTATTTAGAATAATATTAATACTATTATCTACGATATTATTATTAGTAGTAAAAATCACAATATTATTTTTATTATTATAATTGTTATTTTTATTTTGGATATCATTATAAAAGAATGGAAACCTCATTATTATTTGAATTATTACCCCTAATGATAAAATCAATTTTATTATATGAATTCTTTTCATTTATGATACAATCATTCTTATATTCCAGGTAAGTCGTTATCTATTTCATGGCGTTATACTTCATAAAAATTTGGAGGGTGTGAGTAGCTAGGTTAACAATCATTTTATCCATGCTGAGTAATATACTTGTAAGCATTGAAATATTCAAGTTTTTATTAACAATTTTCAATTTTAACAAGGGAGCCCCTGTCGTGGCGGTAGTCCCTGCCGGGGTCTGCGACAGTAACACTACAAAATTACATTGCAAACAGAAAACCATTAACCACTATCTTTTATTTGTTCAGACCTACATGTAGTAAATGGTTGGGATTAGGGCAACGATTCTTCTTCCAGTGCAGAGCAGAACTCTGATTCTCTGTACCTGCCATGTCAGAAGCAGCCACGCCTTCATCGAATGAATTCAATCTTACAATTTCCCAAATATGGTTAACATCCACTTGCAAAATTTCATTTTGTACTTCTTGCCCCGCAAGGATTTGATCATCCGTCTTAAATAAATCTATGGCAAGGACCTAAAGGTTGTTGGGCGTAGAGGAAATGAATAAAGTATAAAGTTGACGGATCAATCTCTGAGATTTCCTGGCAACACAGAGTATTGCGGCCACAAGATCTTCAACAAGGTGAAGCATCAAGCTAATTTGCAAATCTCTCCATCATCGATTAGGGTAGCCCTGAAACATACCTCTAATTGTGGTTTTCGTTAATAAAGGGCTTTTTGTATTTACAAAATATGTTTATATAGGTTGTAAAACAACTTTCAAATTTTCATCAACTTTGTCAAAAACTAATTGTATTTTGTAATTATGATTTTATTTTGAGTTAAGGGAATTCACTTTCAGAGACGATGGAAATAACAAGAAAACATTAGAATTAATGAGAAAAAAATATAAATGAAAAGAAAGAGGGAAGATTGTCTCATAGAACAGAGAATCAAATTGATAAAATTAAGCACGGCAGACTTCCCTTGTAAATTCAATATTCAGGTTTCTGAATTATAAAATTTACTTTATACAAACGGTTAATCTCTCGAAAGAAAACTACAAAATCATGATATTCAATACAAGATTTGTAATATCTTTTTATAATATTTCTATGTACTTTGGCCAAAGTCATTTATTATTATAATTATTTCCTAATATCTACAAAAAATTATTACAAGAAATTATGTAACACACAATTCTTTTTTACAAATCATTAAAGCATAAAACATTAATGAATAACTAATTACAATATGGCACAGAGAGAAATAGCTCCAGCCAAGCACAAGATGCTTTCCTGTCTTTTTATTTCCCTCTCCCACAACCACGTCAGATGAACAGACCAGAATGAATACGCTGGAAGATAAGGTAGAGGTATCTTGGAGACAGTAGACAATCCAACAATTCCAGCTGAATCATGAGGACAACAGAAGCAGCGCACCAAAGAACCTTGGTAAAAAAATATTCTCTAACTACAGCAGTAGCAAATGTCTTTTTTTCTCTAACTACAGCAGTAGCAAATGTTAATCGCTCATAATGAGCTCAACCTCGAAGAACCTGAAGCATGAGTAGGTAAAAGCTAAGCCTAAAAGTAATCTGTACTGTGAAAAAAGGCCTCCACAGAGAGTGCCTGAAATACAAACTTAAACTATATAGTGACTTAGAGAAGCATGCTGGGTTTAAAATGTTGAAATACTTGCTTGTACATGATTACTGATGGTGATACTTACTTATGATCGTTTAATACTTTTGCACATGATTACTCATAGAGATACTTACATATGATAGTTTATGCAAATTCATGAATCACATCAAGAATGTGCTCATTAGTTTGTTTCAAAAAATATAGATGCAAAGAAAACAATTATATCTTTTATTCTCTTCTTTACGCCATGATTTCCATATCAAGGCCATGATACACATGATTCAATATATAGAATAATAAATACTCATATAACCATCTCTATAAAGAGAAGAGCAACTTAACGTAAGTCCAGAAATAAGAGCATAATAGGAATTTCAAAATTGAGTCTATAAAACCTACCTCACAGCCTAGTTTCAAACTCTCATTAATTTCGTGTTTTTGAATCCATAAAATATTTTAGAATATTTTTAGTAGTATTTAGAAATTAAATTTTGAGATTTATTTACAAAGTAGTTAGGTTTTTATTTCTCTTTTAATTAAATTGATTAATTAAAAATATGCCATATGTACAAATGTCATTTAAACTGAGTTAAGGGTTTTTGATATGAGATGTCATTTAAAATGAGTTAAGGTTTTTTGGGCATATCAGTCTTGGCCCATAGTACTCTAACAAAACCTATTTTCAGATTAAAAATCTCTATAGTAATAAAGTGAGTCTCCAAAGTTAAAAAATTGTTAGATGGATATTTTTAACTTAATATATATTTAATATAATTAATAATAACAATCATCATAATTAAAATAAAAGTTATAATTTAATTTTATTTATGATTTTTAAAATTTACCAATATATAATGTAAATATTTTGATATTAACTATGAATTAATAGCTATCTATATTTACCAACCATTTGATTTTATATATTAAACTAATTAATATATATATCCATATATATATAAACCAACCTAAATACATATATACTTATTTTATAAATAAATATAAAAAAACAAAATTTCCATTTAGAAAAAGAAATACCTGTACATGATCTATATTTCCTAATTTCAGAATATTCTTTGTGGTTTATATAATTGAATATATATAATCGCGGGTTTCCAATTTACTTTCTATTTTGAAATTCATGCAATGTGTTTGCTACTCTGTTTTCACTTTAAGAATTCTCAGCATTATATACATTAAAAGGCACGTAAATATTTAAATGACCATTAATATTTATCAGCCATATTACTATTCTACAAAAATAACATAGTATACTGTGTAAAAGTTGAACGGTGGGCGAGGGAACAACAAACGATTCCACCTTATCAACTGGGACACAGTGAAAAGGCCGATTGCGGAAGGAGGCCTTCAAGTTCGCGACCCTTGGTATGCAAACGTGGCCCTGGGTTGCAAATTGCTATGGCAATTATGCGTGGAGCCCAACCATCCTGTAAGCCAGATTTTTAATAAGAAATACCTTAAAAATCGAACAATTACGAATTACAAACCGGAGAAGCATCAAAGGAAACCGTGCGTCAAAGGAATAGAGTTCTTCAGAAGTCACTTATACCATATTCTTGGTAATGGGAAGAAAACCAATTTATGGAAAGACTGCATAATGGTTCTCAAAGTCTCAAGTTGCAGCAACAATGTCTCTTTTGCTGGCTGTCAAAGCCAAAGTTCGAGTAACAATGTCTTGAAATGTGAAAATAAGCGCACTGCTTTCTCGGGTATGCACCGGCTAAGGATGGTGTTATTTATAATACTTGAGCTTACAATACTAATGTTGCATGCATGCAAAAGGACATGTGGAAAGGTCCTTGCAAGACATGTCTCCTTTGCTTCAAACATCTGTCCTGCATGCAGGACACTCAGAATACGTACCAAAAGCTTAAGCTAAAATGCAACATACACTTAATCGATTAATAACATGAAAGAACAATATTACTTGATCTCTTTGAATCATATACAAAAAAATTTATGCTCTTCTAATATATAGTCCCCTAAGTGGTTGCATGGAAATCCAACCAATTTTTTTAATGCTCACATCCACTTAATGTCAAGTAAATTGATTATAATTAAACTATAATAAGTTATGATAATATATAATTTTAATTGTTTTATATATTATCAAATTATATATAATAATATTTTGTATTTTAATATAATTATAATAAATTTAATATCCTTAATTATAAAGGAAAAAACTCAATAAATATTTATGCATACATTTTAGAAGTATTTTTTTATACAACAAATCCAATAAAACAGATCATATGAGACTAAATAGTTTGGGGACAAGTACGAAGTGGTTTTGCAAACAGAAAAATTAACCCCAAAAGCATAATATTTTAACCTGTGGTTTAGAAGTGGTTTTTCGGAAGCTTTTTGCCCATGAACATTCGCCTGCCGTCAATAGTTTGTTCCGTAATATCCTATGGCGATGAGCCATCCTTTATATAATTTTAAAATTTGAAAAAAAAGGGATACATCAAATAGGTTTTGATTATTTTTTGAAATTTATCCAGAGAAATAAATAAATATTTAAAATTGCCAAGTGGCATGGTATGGTAACTTATTAAAAATTATGGCCGTTATTCTATAGCAGAAATAAATAAATATTTAAAATTCCCAAGTGGAATGGTAACTTATTAGAGTTATGGCGGTTACTTTATATGAGAAATAAATAAATATTTAAAATTCCCATGTGGCATGGTAACTTTATGGTGGTTACTTTATAGGAATTTTCTTTACATGAAAAATTCAGAGCATGCACGAGGTTCTGGTCGTACAACCATATAATATCATGGATTATGCTAAAGAAAATTTATGGTGGTAATTTGAATTTGTGTCAAATAAACCATTATAAAGAAACACAAAGCGAAAAAAGATAATAATAAGCCAACATCAAACTTTATTATCCTATTATTTTCGAAATATGTTAGTTCCTTTCAAACTTTGGATAACAAAAACTTTGCAGGTGTATTTTTCCCTCGATACGCCTGAAGTTTCCAATAAGAGGTCGAAAACAAAACTTTGGATAAATTGTCTAGGACGCTAAATTGCCATCAAAAACTTTGGATAAAATTTAGGAAAGCATAAAATATTTTGGTCAAAGGAACAATTAATTGATTGTCACCGATCGATCGATCGCTAATAGTCCCAGGCACGGACTAATAATGAAGTTTCTACTTTTCTTAAGTCATAAATTTATGATATATTTGATTTATGTATATATTTTTGGTATTACATAGAATCAAGGAAATTTAATTTTGCATCTCCTTTGATTACTATTTACTATGATTATATATATTAAAATATATCTGAATGTTATTAATATAATTAACTTTTTTGCAAAACCCTATATGCCTTATATACTTCAATGTTAGAGCAATTATATTATCAAATAAATGTGCTCTTAAAAGCAATTAACAAATTTGTTTTTTTTGGTTGTCGTTAACTACTGCTTAAGGAGCATTGTAGCAAGTATATAGAATAAACATAGTGATATCGACCAAGCCACAAATAAGTCATTCAGATGATTATTTATCGTTTTCATAGGTTAAAAAGGGAAACGAATTTGGCAGTGAAAGGGATTACAAATATTAGAAGAACGTTCTTGGAAATAAAGTTTACTTATCTTATTAGGAAATATTGTAATATTATTGTTTAGGTTATTATATGTATAAAAGTAATGTAATTTAGATAATTAACGTTTACACCTTGAGACAGTAGCATTACAAGAAAATCATAATACTGCAATACAGGCCAATGGAAGTTTCTCAAGATGCAAACAAAGACTAAAATAAAAACATTTTAATTCTGTTTGGATATCAACTTTATTGGTTTAATTTTATATAAATTATATTTTTATTATTAATGATTATTTATCATTTATTTAAAGGAGCTGTTTATAATGTAACTTTTTGGAGATTCTGGTGACGGAATTTGGCGGAAGAAATTGAGGTTAAATTTTGATTTGTTGCAGTTAAAATGGTTTTTTAACTTCATATTTGAATTCAGCACCTGAAAAATCCATGTGACGCTTTGATTGTGCAGAAACTAGCTATCAAACTTGTGATTCCAATAAATTGCTGCTGGATTTTGACTGGAAAAATCCACGAGAAAGGCTTTCAAAAAGTCGCACTATAGACAACTGTTTTATTTTATCTTTTAATTTTTTTTCCCTTTTACTTATTTTTAATTTAATTATCAATTTTTTCCTTTATAAGTTATTTATTTAAATCATTCATTTTAATTTCATTACCATTTTATTTTAAAATGGCTTTTCCTCATAAAAGATTTCTTATTTTTCTTTATTTTTTCTGTGGAGTGAGTCTTTATGCATTTTTTCAAATTTAATTTAATTTTTTAATTAGTTTAATCAAAATCTATGTTAGTTGTTTATTATTATTAATTTATTTTTAATAGTTAATTATTTTTCCTAGGATTTGTTTTTTTTATTATTTTATTTATTAAATAATTGAATTATATTATTATTATTTTAAATTTTAATTTTGTTTTTTTTTATATTTTTTCCCTTTGAATTAACCTTTAATATCTATCTGAAATTATATTATTTTTTCAAAAAATTAAATAAGTGAATTATTTTTTATTTAAAGTTTCCATCACTCTTGTTTATCATCCAATATTCTCTAATCCCTCATGATAGGTGAAGGGTCCTCCCAAACCATTGAACAAGATATTAATAATATACACATGTCCATCTCAAACTTTTCTTGAAAACCATGATTACACACTCACTTTCATATTGATATTTTACCATGGAGTACCGACACACATTCAAACCATTAAGGAAAGCTCGATTTTTTTTGTTTTGCTAATTTGTACTGTTCATTTCTATGGGACTGACATCGTTTTAGTTACATACAGGAAATTAAGTTTGATATCATAATTACATAATGGATTCACATATACAACACTAAACAATTTTCATATCTTTGTTTTCAATCATTATAAGAGGTAAAGAAATTTATACGAAAAATTGTCGGTAGATTACTAGTACCACCAAATTTATCCATGAAAATCTAAATTAACAATAATGTGGAATTCATACTTTTTATAACACTTCAATTCAATTCCCAAATGAGTGACCAAAAAAGTCCATCATTACAAAGGAAGGGGATAAGGGTTCTCTCAAGACTTATAGATAACAAAATAAGGAGACGTCACTTGTTACGAGATTAATTTTTGAAATCCCAACCCTATGTAAATCGATGTTCCATATGTTCATAGAGAATCATGGAGAAAACCATTCCAGGAATCCATGTAGGCTTATGTAATTTTATCTTCTATTGCATTTACTCATTAAGAAAGACTTTATGCTTTAGGATATAACTTCAAAGTGATATAAACTAAGATAATAAATAAGGATAGATATTTATTTTTGAAGTTTAAAAATACCCAATTCTTCAATGGATATGCTCAATAGAATGGAATCAGTTATTAAGAAAACTATCATCTAAACTTTTCAAGCAACATAGATCAGTGAGATAATTCAAAATACATGTTTTCCTAAGTTATCTAAAAGATAAAGAGCCATTGTTCCCACAGATTCTACCTCATGATCTTTAACCCAGTGGATGAAGTGAATTATCAAGCTTCCCTAGAACTACTACAATCTCTACATTTCATTGAATGGAAATGGAAAGGGTAATGAAATACCTTATAGTCCTTCCATGTTGATGAAGGTCATAGACCCACTTTAGCAGCTGAAGTCACTTCTCCTACTGAAAGATCCTATTCTGGCTCATTTATCCAAGCACCTACACACATGCAAAAATGAAGAAATACAATGTCTTTTCCTATCTATGAAGGAAAGTTAGATTGCAAAATGATCTAATTAAAATAATACCATATGATGTCCTAAGCATAGATGATATAGAGAAGGAAGGCAAATTAAAATTCCATGTAAAATGACAATATGATAGTATAAATATACATTTGTGTGTACAATAGTTTCTTCCATTCGCTTTCCCTTTGGCCTCCCTTGACTTTCTCACAAACTAGGCTCATTCATGAACCATGAGAAGACCTTTTCTAGCGACATTTCTCCATCATGTTAAGGTAATCTCATTACTTTACCTTCTCTTCACTCCTAATAGGGCCTGATTATATAGGTCACTCCTAGATCCAAGAGGATGTATATAAACAATTAGGATGATGATAAGTGAGGAGACTTCCACAATTATTGACCCCAAGACAACTTATGGCATTGTAACTTGAGGTAATCCTCTTGGGAATGCAAACATTCAAAAACTTTGACCTCCATCACTCTCTACAACAAGGAAATCTATATGCTGAGTGTCGATGCATTTAATAGAATGGAAGCAATGGTATTCAAGGAGATAACATTGTGGGAGTAATCAACTATATAAGTAGGTAAATTAAAGTGTGAATAAATGACCATTCAAGCCAACAACTAAAGAGAGTTTTCTTGTGGTTTATTCTACTGAAATGAAGTGGAAAACAAGATTCTAATAATGCATGCATAAGAAAATGCTTTAACAATTATCAATCTATTATACATACTACAACAATTGTCCTTAATTCATGTAAGTGTCTTTGGTCTAGGAGAATTGAGGGGCCCACCTACTCAATCTAGCTAAGAAATTACCTTGCAACCATAGCTAAAACTTTTAAGCCATAATCAACTCTCTAATGAATTGAGATAGTGGATGAAGGCTTATGAGTCTAATTAAGATCTGATGGCTAATCCAACAACAATGAAGAGCACTAAGTCTTAGTCTCATAGCACAAAGGGACCTTGTAGCTCTTTAACCTACTAAGTTAACTAAACTGACTCTTTTGGAAAAGTTTTAGCTTGATTTTTTTTGCAACTTTTAGGTTTTCAAAGGTAGTGCACCGCTCTTTTGAACCTCTCACCAGTGCTATAGTGACTTAATGATCCTCAACTTAACACTACTACCTCGGACTTGGCCTTGCAACCTTTTTTTAAATCCTCCCATCTTATATGTAGTTCCTTCTTAGGTATCAAGGCAACGCTACGACACCCCTTCAATCCTCTTTTTTTAGTGTTTCGATCAAATTTTTAGCTTCTCAAGATGCCATAGTTCCTTCTTGAACATTAACCTAGTTCCCTAACACCAACTTGTGCCTCAAGGAAGCAGTAGAGCCCTTGGACATGTTCTTCAAGCCAAATTTGGCTTCCTCCCTGATCCTCCTTAATACTCCACTGAGTCTTTTGCCAATGCTATAACAACCCATTGAGCCTTCATATATTGTTATCGTGTCAAAATATCTCTCTTAACCTCACTTTTTGGCCTCCTTGCCTCTTAGTTTCACTTCATTACACCTTAGATGAGTTCCATAGCATGTGCCTAGGCCTTAACCCAGTGCCACTATGATATTTTCATCCTCAAAAAAGAAACGTCAACAGTTTCTCAAGCTTTTCACGCACTCATAGGAATTATTCATGAGTTTTGTTAGGTATCAATGAGTTGAAAAAACATAAAATTCAAGTTTAAAAAGATATTACTTGAGTGAGTAATGCAAAATTCTCCTAAAAATTGTTTAAATGGAGTTTCATAACATTCAGTATTCCTCACATCAATCAACTCTCCTATTCTAAATGTCAAATCACTATATTAACGGAGTATTACACCTCATCTTTCCCATTGAACATTAGATCTAGCTAGTTGAACAAAATTAAGTGATTTTTTATGCATATTCACTTTGGTTTTTCATCTTTACGGTCATTTTAATATAGTTTTTTATCCAACAATAATTCTTTTGTGTGAAAACATCATTTTACTTCATGTTTAATGAAGTGAGTGGTTTTAAGTGAATTTTATTGATCTTTGCGTTCTCACCAGTTTTTCCTATTCAATTCTCACCCCGAGTGACTCATTACACAATTGTTCTTTATTGTACAACTCATGGAAACAAAAGGAACCGTCATCTCAAAACCTATCAATAGTATGAGGTTGTAATAAAGGATATTTGGCCCCACAGTTAGCTACCTAAGTTTATGTTCTTTCTTAATTCAACGCTCAAACTATGCCCAATCTACTGAACAATTTTTTATTTATTTTTACAACATTTTCCCACTATAAAAAAGGCCAACAAATCTTATTTCAAATCAAAACAACTCCCATTTATTACATTTTTACAATCATCTTCCTCTTCAACTCTCACTCTAGTGACTCATTACACAATTGTGCCACTACAAAAAAGGCCAACACATCTTATTTCAAATCAAAACATCTCCCATTTATTAATTATCTAGTTTTTTATTGCTAGACAACTTAGGTTTTTATCATGTACCTAGGTTCAACCTCTCTCTATATATATATAGA
>APFE030992690.1:376833-435450 GCA_000404065.3 Pinus taeda
TAATATGTATATCCTCCATTCTATTAGTATTATTATCATTATTTTTGTTATCTATCTTATAATATTGTACGTGAACATCTTCTTGTATAGTATTATTATCATTATTTTTTTATCTTACTTATAATATTGTATGTGAACATCTTGTATATAAAATGTTTTTCAACCTTATCTACATAATTTCCACTTCCCATTTGTTCCCATTTTATTCAAGATTAGACCAATGGAATTTAACATCCCTCCCTCATTTTCTTCGAGCTTAGACCAATGGAATTTAACATCCCTCCCTCATTTTGTTCGAGCTTAGAGAAATAGAAATTAACATTCCTCCCTCTTCCCATTTGTTCCCATTTTATTCAAGCTTAGACCAATGGAATTTAACATCCCTCCCTCACTTTGTTTGAGCTTATACCAATGGAATTTAACATCCCTCCCTCATTTTGTTCGAGCTTAGAGAAATAGAATTTAACATCCCTCCCTCTTTTTGTTCGAGCTGAGACCGATGGAATTTTACATCCCTCCATCATTTTGCTTCCTCATCCCTCCATCATTTTGCTCCCTCATTTTGTTCGAGCTTAGATCGATGGAATTTAACATCCCTCCCCACTTCCCATTTGTTCCCATTTTATTCAAGCTTAGACCAATGGAATTTAACATCCCTCCCTCATTTTGTTCGAGCTTAGATCGATGGAATTTAACATCCCTCCATCATTTTGCTCTAACATCCCTCCATCATTTTGCTCTCTCATTTTGTTCGAGCTTAGACCGATAGAATTTAACATCTCTCCCTCATTCCCTCATTTTGTTTGAGCTTAGACCAATAGAATTTAACATCCCTCCTACTCCCCCTCGTACTCCCTCATTTTGTTCGAGCTTATGCCTCATTTTGTTATTTTGTTCGAGCTTAGACCGATGGAATTTAACATCCCTCCCTCTCTAAAAGGTTTTTCAAACTTATCTTGATAATCTCCAATTCCCATTTGTTAGAGTTTAGACTAATAGAATTTAACATCCCCCATCTCAATAATTATTAAATGTATACATGTTGTAACATACTTTTCCTTATACCAGATACGAAACTTGGAATGGCTCATTTGACATGTACCCAAAATGTTGTTTGTGACTTTATATTATACCAACTTCTTTATTACAAATTTTCATGTGGGATAAAGTGGAGTTAACGATAAAAAAGTTCATAGGGTTTTGAGATGTGAACAACGAATGGACACATCTATGTAACCAATGTGATCATCAGGTGGTGGTCAGTATGGGATTTGCTTGGATGGTGGATATTTACCAAGGGTAAACAATCGTTTCCCCAACTGTAATGCTATGAATTGTGTTTCACTCCTTCCCCTTTTTTCTTTATGTCAATCACATTGTGTTATGGTTGCAGAGCACCGCCATGAGCAGTATGGTTACTCTTGCAGTTGTAGATTTCCTATGGAGTCTCGTGGCAATGTGATTCCCTTCCAAATTGGTTGCTGTGGTATTGAATCACACTAGTAAGCTCTATATCTCATCATCGTTATATTTATTTACATATTTCAAACTCCCTTTTCTCTTTCTGAATTGATTAAGTTGATCTCCTTCCATGCTATTCCAGGGCCTCTCAGGTCTACCGTGCTAGTGAAATTCATCGTTGCTTCGTGGTTTCCTATGCAACATGCTAAAAAACATTTACACTGTTTTTCACGATACGTAAAATTTGTTTCTCTCTTTTCTTTTTCTACATTCTTATCTTATACTTTATTTCTAGTATTGGTTGTGTTATTTGGGTTCCCGGTTTCCATAATAATTCGCTTCCAGGAATGGGAATGATTTTATGGACATGGTCCTTAATCTAGAGAGGACAAGGTAGCTTTCGGCTGAGTTTTTTTTTCTTTTCTTTTCTGGTCACTTCTTTTACCTATTGGGGTTTCTAAATTTTCTTTCGAAGGGTTTGATGAGGTTGGTAATTTCAACCCCTTCCTTCTGGTTTACCAGTGTTTTACCAAGTCGCAACGCTCACGGAAACTCACACTGTAATGTGAAGGAATGGTAATATTTAAGGTAAAAATTCCCTTGGGTGGTTGTTTTTAATTTTTTTCGAATGGTACATGGTTGCTAGTTTTTTTTAGGGTATATTGGTACTCATAGCCCATTTCTATTACTGGTTACAGATAAGCACAACCAAGGGTTTTCCCAAAGGTTTTTCGAAGACAGGGATTTGACCTTCCATCTCTGAACACTTCACAGTTCGTTTCCCACTACATCTTTCTCAGCTTCTTGTAGTGAATTCTCCAGGCGCTATGGAATGCACTTATCATCTTTCTCAAATCTCGTATAGAGAGTGATTGTTATCGGCCCTCCCATATGGAGGAAATGAAATTAGGCATAATTTTTTTTTTCATGTTATTAGCATAGTTTCAGTGAACGCCAAGTATGGCCCTTCCTTTTGTATTGACTTGGATTACTGATTTACGTTACTTTTACAATTTCCCTTGTATATAACCTATGCATCTCTTTGGTACTAGATATTTCGTGACTTTTCAAAATATTATTTTACATAAATTTATATCATTTTCATTGCATAGAATCTATGTGTTTCATTGGTACTCGATTTTTGCCATACCCTTGGAGAGGCTTTTTCATTGGAATTTTATGAGTGTCATTAGCTTGATGAGCTCATAAATTTAAGAATATTTTTCTTTTTAACAAACTCTACTAATGATTTTGTAGTGCATGTCACGTTTTTAGTGATGATGATGATGATGATGATGATGGTGGTGGTGGTGGTAGTGGTGATGGTTAGCATCCACTCAGACCAAATTGGTCTATGAGACCTATAATTTTCTTAGCTTTTAATTGTCTGGCTCCTCGTCTTTCTTGACGAGATTGGTGTTGTAGCTTTCTTTTTTTCCTCTACCGTCTGCCAACTTCCTTTATCTTGCATCTCGTTCATCTCTTCTGGTTCTTTGGACATTGGTGTCTTAGCTTTGCGATCTATTGTATTCGTCCTTTTGAACATAGTCAATTAGGTCTAGGAGATCTACTTTGCTACTAAATGAAGATTTATTTTGTGTGGTATTCGAATCCTCATAACTGTTCATTCTTGAGGTGTTGTCGAATTCACTTTTTTGTTGTTGGGTGGGGCTTTCCTCTTGTTTGTCTTGAGAGTTGTCTCTTTCTTGCTCGATTTCTTGTGGTTCAGTGTTTTCTCGAGAGTATTATTCTCTGATGACAGCGTAGTGTTCTTTTTGTGTTCCTTCCCACCATGTAGATCTATGGTGATTTTTTCTAGTAGAATTTTTCTAGGAGGCTTTTGGGAAATTTTTGGCAAGATGGCGTGTCTCAAAGCAGGATCGACATTTGAAGAGGACACTTTCATAATCGAGTTTCTGGTTCCACACATATTCTTTACTTGTTAGGTGTATTTCAGCTCGGAATCCAGCGCTGAAGTCCATTTCCACAAAGATGCATGCATAGGTGGTTCTGACATATTCCTCTGTTTCTGGGCACCTAAAGTCAAATTTCCCAATTGCATTTCCAATGGCTTTTAATGAGGAGGAATTCCAAAGATGAAATGGTAGGTTTGGCAATCTCATCCAAACTGGTGCTGAAGTTATGATTGTTGTTGAGGGATCGAATGAGGGGTTCCATGGCTTATGAATAGGCCTGATTTTTTCCAAAAGCAAGGGGAGAAATTTAGAATACATTGTCTACTTTCAGAGTTTTCAAAATCTACTATAAAGAAGCCCCTAGCACAAGGGTAGATATTAATTGCATTAGAAATGAAAGGTTTCCATACCTCCAAGATCCAACTTTGGAGAGTTGTCAGCCACGACCAAAAACCATTGAATCGGCAATGAGGGCACTTTCAGAAAACTTCAAAGCCTCATCAAATGAGGTCTGGTCGACCTGGACAGTGGGAGCTGGGGCTTCACTGATGATATGGGCAGGAGCTTGCCCCCAACAAGTGGACGGATCTAAGCTAGTAGCTAATTCGTGAAGCTGGAAGCCATTTGGAGAATGCTCTCCTGCTGAGTATAAAAATGTTTCTAAAAAATTTTGCAAAAGGGAGCCACACAGGCCATTCATATCTGTGTCTCAAATCTGTAATATTTTATTTGCCCATAGAAGATTAGACCTAGTGACATCATACAAAATGTCCAAAATTAATTGGAATTACGAGAAAAAATGAAGATAATTGTGTATCGAATCATACAGATCCCATAAACAAGGCTCTTTGTTACAGATCTAATAAGCAATTATTTATTAGAGATGTCTCTAACATGAAAAATATGAACTTACAAATCATCGTTGTTCCAAGTCCTGTTGATTGTTCTGTTGCCCACGATCACTGGAAGTTGCATGAATTTGAACCAACGTATCTCTACAAAAATGGTTTTCTTTCTTTTGATCCATAATTTGAAATAATAGTTTTTATAAGTGAAAGAATGTTACTTATTATATAATTTCATTTGGTAAAGTTATAACAATTTATATGCATGATTCTTTTATTTTTCTAGATACCTATCTACCAGCCCTACTACGTCAATAAATTTGGATAGACATGGTTCTTTTCTTATATTTTTCTTTGTTGAATCACATAGAAACCCCCAGTTTGTACAAATTTTCAATTGCAATATTATATCCATATTGTTTCTTTGTTATATACTCGTATACTATTTTGTATCACCACAATGTTTCTTGACATCGACTGGTCATTATATATTATCTAACATAACCTCCGTATGGTTAAATTTATGAGTATGGCTAAGAGTCACTAGTTCCTAGCCATTGGGGTAATGAATCAACCCTCTAAATTTCTTAGTTGAATACTATCTCTTATGTTGATGTTGATATGGAGTGGTTACTTAATACATATTGTTGAAGATAATGGAGAATATCCTAGAATAGTGTGAGTTGGTTCACATGACCTTAGGGTAGGAATTAGGTTCTATTTCTTAGGTTATTTTTTTAACTTCCCTAAAACAATGATTACTATATAATGTGTGATGTATATGAACAATGTAGAGCATTTTGTAAAGCCAGACTCTCCTGGTTCAAACTCTCTTTCGTAAAGCTAACCAGTGGGTTTATTTCTTTTAATACAACATTTCCATTTTTATCATGGTATCAAAGTGTGAGGGCTAAGGAACCTATATGCTGAGAGGAGGGTGCGACTAAATCGAAATCGTCAAAGTTTTTGGGAGAATAAACATGACGATTACTCAATC
This sequence comes from Pinus taeda, assembly GCA_000404065.3. Taxonomy (NCBI): domain Eukaryota; kingdom Viridiplantae; phylum Streptophyta; class Pinopsida; order Pinales; family Pinaceae; genus Pinus; species Pinus taeda. Next base: position 382,053 of record APFE030992690.1, read on the forward strand.
GCAGATAAGTCGTGTACATTTGCGATGACGTCTCAGATAAGTGGTGTACATCTACGATGATCGTGTAAACAACAAAAAGGCTTTGTGGAGGCCGAGAGAAGGTAGCATCCTAGAGAAGGCTGCAGAGGATGACAATAGAAGGTTTTCTAGAGGCTGTGAAGGAAGCCACAGTGATCTACAAGTGTGATGTAAGATCAAACATCATTGAAGATCAATGATCTGTCTTTGTCACAAATCTGGGGTAAATATAACATCCTCTTTTACCTGTCAAATTTTTTTTTTCAAAATCGCCAAGATGAATAATAATATGTTTGAAGCACACTTGAATGAGCATAACAATCTTGATGGTTCCAATTATGCAAATTGGAAATTCAAGATGCAGACTCTATTAGAAGTGGATAGTTCCTAAACGATTGTAAATGTGGATGAGTCAAAGCCAGCGGCTAGATCAGCATCGATCCTAGATTGGGAGAAGCGAGAAGGGATAGCAAAGACTCTATTGAAGATGTCAGTAAAATACTACATCATACCACACATCAGAGAGTGTAAGACAACTAAAGAGATCTGGGGAATTCTAAAGGATGTGTATGAGATCAGGAATACAAATCGTCTTCTATTTCTGAATAGCAAGATCTTATCCTTGAAGATGGAGGAGAATGAAATAGTTTCTACCTTCATAGCAAGGATCAAAGATCTAAAGAAAAAATTGGCAGACATTTGTCATACAATTGAGGATACAGATCTTGTAACAATTACCATGAATGGTGTGACTGATGACTACCAAATTTTCATGACAAGGATAAATGCTAGAGAGAAGAGCCCGAAGTTTGAAGAGCTGATAGGAATATTGATGTAAGAAGAAGAAAGAAGATCAACTTTGAAGCCCTAGAGTGCTGATCATGCATTGATGGCAAAGAAGAACTTCTTCAAAGGGAAAAGAAATCAACAACAGCAAAATGGAGGACATTCGTAAGAAAGATCGAATCAGACCCAACGTATGCATCCGAATAGAAACAAATATGAAATTAAATGTTTTTATTGCGGAAAACTTGGTCATATTTCCAGGGAGTGCAAGAAGAAGAAATATCATGAAGAACAATAGAATCAGATACAACGTGCCCGTCATCTCGCGAATGAAAATCATGTGTAGAATTTCAGATTATTTATGGAGGATTTTCATGAGAATGTTGATGTGGACATCTGGTATGTATATTTGGGAGCATCAACACATATGACAAGGAATAAGCATTGGTTCGAAGATTTTAAGGAAATCAACGAAGGAGGACAAATTTACCTAGGTGATGATAGAAGTCATTAGATCAAAGGGTGTGGGAAAATTTATGTCATTCTACCTAATGGTAATGTAAAATAAACTCATAATGTCTTGTATGTGCCCGGTGTAACAAAGAACTTGATTTATGTATCCATGATCACAAAATCAAGGATACTAAAGTTGAATTTTTTAAATCTAGATGTTATATTAAAGATCTGTTGGGTGGCATGAAGATAATTGCTACAGGAATTTGAACAAGAGGTATGTACAAGTTGGATGTAAGACCTGCACTAGTTCGAACCTTGACAGTTGTGAGTTTGACTATACAAGAGCTATGATGTCAAAGATTTGGTCATATCAATTACAACGATTTGTTATTACTACAGAAGAAGGAAATGGTAAGAGACCTTCCTATGCTAAAGCAAGTACATAATGATTGTGATGCATGTACATTAGGAAAAATGCATAGAGAAGAATTCCCTGTTTGAGTAGAAACGATATAGAGGGCTATACTTGAATTAGTGCATACAGACCTATGTGAACCCATGAAAACAGAATCATTAGGAGGTGCACTAATTTCTTATTGTTTATTGATGACTGCACAAAGTTTTCTTGGGTGTATTTCTTGAGTAAGAAGAGTCACACATTTGAATACTTTAAGGAGTTCAGGAATATGATTGAAATGCAAACAGGGAAGTAGATAAAATTTCTCTGCTCTGATCAAGGGGGAGAATACAGGAAGGATGAACTTATCAAGTATTGTAAAGGTCATGAAATATTACAACAATTGACAGTACCCCATACTCCACAGCAAAATGGAGTAACTAAAAGAAAGAACAAAATACTGGTGGAATGTGCTAGGAGCATGTTGAAAGGTAAGAATCTTTCGAATGGTTTTTGCGCTGAGGCATTGAATATTGCAGTTTATTTGAAAATAGGAGTCCTACAAAGAGTCTCGAGTTTAAAACTCCTTATGGAGTGTTATATGGATTTAAGCCTGAAGTAAAAAATTTAAGAGTATCTGGGTCTAAATTGTTTGCCCATATTCCAAAGAAAGACAGAAGAAAAATAGATTCAAAAGACATTAGATGTACCTTTATAGGGTATTGTTCACAACATAAAGCTTATAGATTGTTTAATCCCTCTACTCACAAAATTTTTGTTAGTAGAGATGTCAAATTCCATGAATAGGATTATAAAGAATCTGATGACCACAATGAGGAATGGGATATTCCATACTTGGTGGAAGAAGAAGTAGAAAAAAAATCAGGATCAGCAACAGACAAAAGCCAAAGATGAACATCAACAGCAATAGCAACAGTAACAACAACAATAACAGCAGGAAGAAAATAATGATCAAACAAGGTTTGAAGCTACCCCACCTCTCACGAGATCAAGTAAGAAAGCTTAATTGCCTGCAAGATATATGGAAAATGTTTTTATAACTAGTATGATGAATGTGGTTGAACTTTTTAGGTTTAAAGGAGCAAATAAATGTAGAGAATTGAAAATAGTTGTGGAACAAGAATATGAATCAATAATTAGGAACAACACTTGGGAACTAGTCGAACTTCCTAAAGGAAAACAAACCATAGGTTGTGAATGGTTGTACAAACCGAAGATCAATGCAGATGGAACCATAGAAAAATTAAAAGCTAGATTGGTAGCAAATGAGTATTTAGAAAAAGAAGGTATAGATTATGAAGAAACCTTTTCCCCTGTAGTTAAACTAAACACTATCATAATGTTAATTGCTTTAACTACTAAGAAACATTGGATGATACACCAACTAGATGTAAAGTTTGCATTTTTAAATGGAGAACAAAAAGAGGAGGTTTATTTAGAGCAACCTAAAGGGTTTTTCCACAAAGGAAAGAAAATTTATTCTGTAGATTGAAGAAACCACTTTATGGACTAAAGCAAGCACACATGTCTTGGTATGAAAATATTGACTCATTTTTTCTGCAAGCTGGCTACAACAGAAGCAAAAATGACCCTAATCTTTACACCATGCAAGATGAACAAGGGCGTATAGTGTTAATTTCTTTGTATGTAGATGATTTGATAATTGCAAGTGATGCTAAATATCTAATCAAAGAAATCAAGCAACAGATGTCACAGGTATTTAAATTGAAACACCTTGGTGAATTAAGATACTATTTGGGTCTTGAGGTCTCGAGAGATTTGAGACAAACAATTTTATCCCAAGGAAAGTATGTCAAAGGCCTATTAGAGAGATTTAGGATGGATCAATGTAAGCTTGTAGCAGTACCATTACAATAGAACATCAAGCTGTAGAGTGAAGATGGCTCAAAGGAGGTAGATGTGATACTTTATAGACAGCTAGTTAGGAATCTAATCTACCTAACCACCACTAGACCAGATTTGGTTTATGCAGTCAATGTGCTAAGCCAATATATGTCAAAGCCACTTGAAAGCCATTGGAATGAAATGAAAAGTGTTTTGACGTATCTACAAGGTACTGTAGATTATGGTATTATTTACATTGACTCTTCATATGTTTGATTGATAGGATTTGCAGATTCAGATTGGGATGGAAATGTAGATGATCACAGATCCATAACAATTTATGCGTTCAGTATTGGATTCAAGATGATCACATGGAGCAGCAAGAAGCAAAACACATTCTCCTTGTCCTCAACAGAAGCAGAGTATCAATCCATGTGTGTAGCAATGTGTGAGGCAGTTTGGTTGTGGAGACTTCTCCGGGATGTCAGGGAAGAATAGATAGATGCAACAACAATCATATACAATAATCAAAGTTCAATCAAACTTGCTAATAATCTAGTGTTCCACAAAAACACTAAACATATTGATACACAATTCCACTTCTTCAGGGAGAAAGTGTAATCCAAATAAATCCATTTGGTATATTTCAATACATGTGATAATGTTGCAAACATTTTCATTAAGCCTCTTGGCAAGATTAATTTTGAAATGTTTGGGGAGATGTAGGCATATTTTTGAACCCCTTCTCCATTAAGAGCGAGTGTTGAAGATAATGGAGAATATCTTAGAAGAGTGTGAGTTTGTTCACATGCCCTAAGGATAGGAATTCGTTTCTATTTCTTAGGTTATTATTTTAACTTCCTTAAAACCATGATTACTATAATGTTTGATGTAAATGAAAAATGTAGTGTTCTGCATAGCCAGAATCTCCTGGTTCAGAATCTTTCGTAGATCTGACCAGTGGGTTTTATTTCTTTTAATAAAACATTGCCATTTTTACCTCACACACACAGATATATATATATATATATATATATATATATATATATATATATAATATATATATATATATAATATATATATATATATATATCCCAATCCTTCAAGACTTTAAGATTTCACGTTCTTACTTTAATGTGCAGGCTAGCCTATGTGAGCATAGTTCAGCTATATATGACAACCACTAGTTATTTTTCTTTTTTCTTTTTATTAATGTTAAAGTGACTACTTTTTACTCACTGCTAATATATGTTTTGAATTCTTAGTCAATTGGTTTCCTTCTAGCTCTAACAACGAATGGTAGAAGCCTAATAGCTGGATTAAGATTAAAATCCTTGATTCTGTTGTTAATAATTTCTCTCTTGGCTTCTATAGCACCTCACTACTTTCCATCCTTATAGTCTTATATGAAGCTCTTTCCTTCATTGTGAAGGTATAGAGCTAGTTTCATGTTTCGAAGGAAAAAGAAACTAAATTCACTTATACTCAGAAAAATAGAGATAAAGATTGGTTCCAACTTAAACACAATTGTTACTATATATATATATCATATTTATAATTATATATTTTATTATTATAAATATAATAATAGATATATATATAATCTCTTTCATGATAAACTACTAATTCCCTTCACTTAGTTTATATTCTTGATCCATGTGCTTCCTCAAAGTTTCCTTCAAACTTTCATCATAACTGTAAAAATGATCATCTAAATGTTTCCACCTTCAAAACCTCATCATTACATATTAATACACAACTCGTGCTCAATGAATTGAACTGCTTATGAAAAACCGTTTCACATTATTATTTAATACAAATATACTACACTTCCAAAATTGAATCAGTTCCCTACAAGAAGCTTTAACATTTTTTTTATCAATAATGCATCAACATGATACCCAATGAGAACATAACTCTACGCTTGAAAATTTGAACCATTATTAGCACCTTAAATTGCATCTTAAATTTAAAAGGAATATCACAGCAATCCTAACCCAAATTTTATGCTTGGGAAATTAGTCTAGAATTTGACACGTTCTTCCCAACCACGAGCTTAGTCCATGATCCAGATTTAAACAGGAACGTAACAGATCATAGAGATAACCATAAACATAGAGATGTAGTGGAAAAAATACTTCATTTCATTAATGTAAAATACCGAAATATGCTTACGAACAGGAATGGATATAAACCAGCTAGGGTGATGGTAGCTTATCTCTGAGAAGGGTTGTGTCAGTTACATGCCTCTGAACTGTGTTACAATGAGGCTTGAAGGCCTATTTATTGTTGATAAATAATGGAAAACCCTTAACATCCCAAAACCTAACTTTAGAATATGAAACATGAAATTGTGGGCCCCGTTTTGGATAAGTTGGTACATCAACTTCCCGGGGTCGTAACCTTGGCACCTGATCTTCATTTGACATGTACAATAGCTTGTTAAAAAGAGCTATTCTAGCACTACAACTTTGGAAAGAGAAATAAGCTTCCAAGGTCCAATTTTGCTCCCATTTCCAAAAAAACATTGTTTACGGCCTCAAAATAGCTTTGGAAGTTCAAGACCCGAAAAACTGTTAAAAATAGTAAATTGTGCTACAATTATTGAAAAACTGAAGGAGAGAGTTGTAGGGGTCCAAGCAGGATCAGTGGGTGGCCACCAATGTCCACCTAGATCATTCCTCCCCCCTTAGGAAGCAGTGGTCCCCATTACGTTGAGTTCCTCCATTTGTTGAACTTGGTCCCTGGTAAGTGTTCTGCAATCTCGAATGTGTCCAGTAATGGTGGAAAGCATGGTCGAGGGTAAAACACATTGAACACTTGGTGCAAGTGAAGGAATGGAGGAATGTTGTGCTCCAAAGCATTATTTCCCATAGCCTTGGTAATGGTGTAAGGACCATGTCAGCATGGTCAAAGCTTTTGATGGGTTCTTTTAAGGTGTTCTTTCTGCAAATGTAACCACACTTTATTCCCCACTCGAAGCTTGTGTCATACCCCTGTGGGTGAGGAAAAGTTGTTCTTGTGTTCTTTTGTGACTGTATTCCTCTTCTGTTGCTTCTACATCAAGGTACCCTTTGTGAGGCTCATGGATGTGGTGATGATCTTCCCCCTACTTTGGGAGTGAACTAGACAGAAAATGAATTTCCTAGTCTGGGAAATGAACTATTTGCCTTTCTTGGTAGTGATCAAAGAGGTGGTGGTAGGTGGGGCTACCTCCAGTATCCTGTATGATGAATTACACAAAGAAATAATGATAGTACGAGGCCTTGACTCATACAAAGCATGTCTCCTCCAAAATAATGGCTGGCCTAATAGTATATCACAAAGATCTAGAGGTGTAACATCACACAATACCTCGTTTCTAAAGGATTTGATGCTATAAGGAAGGCGAAACTACTGGCGAACTTGGAGATCTCGTCCTTGGTGAAACCACCTGATACTGTACAACTACAAGTGTGGTGTAGTCGGTAGGCCCAACCACTTCACGACCTCTACTGAAATGAGGCTCTTTTGGCTCCCACTATCAATAATGAATTGCATTGGCGAACCATTCACCCACATTTGTGAGTGGAAATAACAATCCCCCTACTCTGGATCTTCCGGTTCATTCTTCTAGATCTTCGCAGTGGCAACAATGGTGTTGCACTCTACATCAATGATCTGCTTCCCTTTGTCATTCCCCTTGTCAAGTTCTAACTTAGGATCGAAACATGCATATGATTCTCAAGCCTTCAACTTGGCCATCAACGACTACCTGGTTCAACAATCACTTATGTTGTGAGTGGGGTTCTTGTGGAAATCATACCACTTTCTTGTGTCCTTTGACTTCGTGGTATTTTTATTTTCTTGTGGCTTTAATGGGATTCCTTGGGTCACCCTGTCTTTGCTTTGTCCTTTGGTCTTGAGATTCACAAATCGAAAGTCTCACTTCTTTTGTTTAAACTTCTGCTCGATTTTGACAACATATCGGTGCGCCCTGTCGAGCAAGGAGATGTTTAGGAAATCCATCTCTTCATGAATGTACTTGTGTAGGTAGCCACATTATTTAAGTATCAAATTTAGCTAAGAGTCCTTGATACCCAACTGTGTGTGAAGGGTATGAAAAATGTTGGTGAACTCCAGCACATATTGGTCCTTGCCTTGCCACAACGTGGTCCACTTTATGTATTTGTCCTCGTAGCTTCTGACAGGGTAGTACTGCTCCTTGATTGCATCCCAAAATGAATTCCAAGTGGGTGCAGCTAAAAATAGTGAGCCCGTACTTTCATCCTTCTCATCGCAGTAGGTTTCCCACCAGGCCTTCACGTGGGGGCAATGCTTTGAGAAGAGTAAAAAAACTCTTTTCTCGACTCGAAAATTCATGAACAGAAAAATACACATCTAGCAGATTTAACCATTTATCTACAACATCTACATCTATTTTATCATTGAAGATGTGGATTTCAAAATTAACTTTTACCTTAAAGGGTGTGGCATTTCCAGAGTAGCTGTTGTAATTTTATGTGTTACCTCTGGGTAGCCACTGAAGGATCTATGCAAATTTGTCCATCATCGCGTTCCTTTTTCGCTCGAGGGCTTCTTTGAGCAAGATTTTGATAGGATCTCCTACCTCCTCATCTTTCTCTTCATCTACTATGGGAGGCTTCCAAGATTTATAAGGCTAGTCTTGCAAAGGTTCGACTAGTTCAAGCCCTAACTCCTTATATCTCGACCTCGTTCAGGACATGCAAAGAAAAACAGAGAAAAAGTAAACCACTCTGATACCACTGATCTTGATTTAAATAGGAATGCAACAAATTACAAACATAACCATAAACACAGAGATGCAACAGAAATAGTACTTCATTTCATTAATGTAAAATAGTGAAATATGCTTACAAACATCAATGGAAATAAACTAGCTAGGGCAATGGTGTCTTACCTCTGAGAAAATATGTGTCAGCTAGGTGGGTGGTCACCAACATCCATCTGGATTAGTCCACTGGTTCTCCCCCAATATAAGGCACAGTTGCCAATGGAGTCAACAACCCCTCTTGATTCCTAGGTGGTGTATTTTATAAGTTTTATTCACAATAAATTTTTAGCATTGTCTTACTTTTTGGTATGTTAGCCCACTTGCTTAGGCTTATTTTTTGTGCTTAAAAAAAAAAAAAAAACCCTTTTCCTTAAAGCCTATCTTTCTCTATCATAGTGCTTCAATTCACCCAACTTAGTATCTTTCTCCAACTAAGTGATTTAATAGATCTTTCTTTCCCATCATATTAAATCCTTCTTATTTTCTCCTAGGGATTTTTAGGAGATATTCAAAGGATGATTTATCTTTAATTTAACCACCAACAAATGTGTATAACCTCACAAAAATATTATAACTCTAGCGCTTCTTCCCCAAGTAATTTCACACATTTTATTTATTAATGAAAATATATTAATTACATCATAATAATTTTATTGATCACATAAATTCGAAGTCTAACATAGATTACCTGGGAATCAAATATGAGAATAGTCCATATCTAAAAATAGTGGATCATAATTATGAACAAAAATAGAGGGATATTACATCTTCGCCCCATTTTATTCAACATTGTCATTAGTGTTCAGTGTCCAAGTTCCTTCCTTTTGAATAGTAATGAAAAGGCCTCCTGCATTTTTCTCTCCATCTCCTAGTTGGCCTCTTTAGGTGTAAAATGTCTGCATTGCACTTTAACCTATGCAAAGACTTGATTCGAGAGAAATATCTCTTTATGATCTAATATGCGAAGTGGCTTTTATAGGAAATATCCTTTTGGTTCGAGTTGTATCAAATTACAATAAAATATATTAGAATTATCATGGATATATTTTTTTAACAAAGATACATAAAAAAACATTTATACTTTTATATGACTATGTAGTGCCAATTGATATGTTACTCGTCCTACTCCATCCAAATCTCAAAGGGCTTACAGAATTGTGGTACTAATTTGTTACAGGTTCCCATTCTTAAAGTGCTCTTCTTCTGTCTAACTCTTAACTATACATGGTATCCAATCTTAAATTCCTTGTGGGTCCCTTTTTAGTCAACATAATTCTTTTTATATATCTTGTGCATTTTTTATGTTCTATCTATTTTTTCGCACCAGTTGTTCCATTTCTGGTAACACATAAAGTCCCAAAATTAAGTTTTTTTCTAGTTGACTCCAACTGAGAGGTGTGTGGCATTTCTTGTCATACAAGGCTTCAAAAGGACTCACTTTTACTGAAGCTTGATAGCTGTTATTCTAACCAAATTCAACCAAGCTTGGGAGAAATTCCCAATTGGCAGGCATGTCCATTACATACATTCTTAACATGTCCTCTAGAATTTCGTTTGTCCTCTTGATCTATCCATCAATTTGGGGGTGATAAGCAATGATAAAATTTAGTTGAGTCCACATTCGTAGAAGCAAAGATTTCCAAAATTGGGAAGAGAATTTAGCATCCCTGTTACACAATGACATTTTTAGTATTCCATGCAATCAAAAAATATCCTTCATAAATGTTTGGAATATGAGTTGCTGCATAAGTAGAATGTACCAGTATAAAGTGTGTTGCCTTGCTTACTGTGTTGACTACTACCATGATGGAGTCATGTTGTCACATCATTTCTAGAAATCTTGTAATAAAGTCTAGTGATATCTCTTCCCATTTCCATTCGTGAATGGGTAGTGGGTTTAACAATATTTCTTAGTGTTTATGTTCTACCTTCACCTACTGACATTCAAAACATTTAAATATAGACTTTGCTACTTAATTTTTCATGCTAGGCCAATAAAACTCCTTCATCAATGTTACTATCATCTTTTAGTATTTGGGGTGTCCAACATACAGTTTCTTATGATATTCATTTAATATCATATATTATAGAGCACCTTCACTGCAAGCATACAATATGTTTCTATAGTTTAACAACTTTTCTGAATTCTCAACATAGCCTATAATATCTACTCATTGCATTTTTTGTTGAATTTCCAAATAATTACTTTCTTCCTGTATTGAATTTCTGATATGTTCCACAAAATCTGTACTACCATTCCAAATAGATATCCCCATAAGGTCATGTGCATGTCTACTCAAAGCATCTACTATCTTATTTTCTTTATCCTTAATGTGTTTTATGTCAAATTCAAATTCACTAGCAAAATCCATCCACCTAGCTTGTCTAGCATTAAGATCTAGTTGGCTGAAAAAATATTTTAAGATGATGTCATATGTTATCAGAGTGATTTTTCTTCCGAGTAGGTAGTGTCTCTAGGTATTTAAAGTGTGTATTCCCATAGCCAGTTCTAAAACATACACCGCATAGTCCATTTCATATCATTCTAGTTTCTTAGATTCATAGGCCACTGCTAAATTTTCCTGCATTAAGAATCCACCAAAAGCTTCGAATAATGCATCAATGCATACAACAAATCTCTCTTCCGTATCTTCAATTTTTAGAATAGATGCTACTATTAAAAGTAATTTAATTTTGTCAAAAATTTCCCGACAACTTGTTGTCCATTCAAATTTGGTTCCCTTCTTTTTTAATGAAGTAATAAGATATACCAGTTTGGATAATCCTTTAATGAATCTTTAATAGTATACTATATTTCCCATAAATGACTAGACATCTGACACATCCTTATATATGTGCTAGTTTATAATGGCCCTAACCTTTTCAGCATTCATAGATAGTCCCTCCTTAGAAATGACTTGACCCAAATACTGTATTTTGTCCCTGTAAAACTCACATTTACTAAATTTAACATATAATTGATGTTCTCTTAAATTTTGTACCATTAGTGTCAAGTGTTCTTTATGCTCTTCTTAGTTTTTGGAATACACCAAAATATCATCTATAAACATGAGCACAGATTTATGAAGGTATTTACTAAGCACACTCTTCATTAAATACGTAAATGTTATTGATGCATTAGTATGACCAAATGGTAACACTACAAATTCGTAGTGACCATATCTAGTTTGAAAATTTGTCTTATGAATGTTTTCATCATTTATTCTCAACTTGTTATACCCAGTTCTTAAATCAATTTTTGAAAATATGGTTTTCCTTCTCTCTGGACCAAACAATTCATCAATATGGGTAGCGGTTATTTTTTTTAATGACCAGTTGATTTAATTCTTGTTAGTCTATGCACATTCTAAATGTTCCATATTTCTTATTTACAAATACTATGAGAACCCCCCATGGTAAGACACTGAGTCTAATATAGCCTCTATTAAGTAGTACTTGTAACTACATCTTTAATTTTGTTAATTATGGAATACTCATTCGATAAGGTGCCCTAGACGCTAGGGTTTCTCCTGATATTAGGTCAATGGACAAATTTTTCTTTATAGGGAGGTAAACCTGGAATCTCTTTTGAAAAAGCATCCTTAGAATCCCTAATAATTGGAAATTCTTCAAGTTCCAATTTTTCAGGTTTATTGTTCATTTTCAACATGAACTATGAATAAATGACACCATCTTTTGGCACTCTTTTCCAGTTCTAATGCCAATATATCTCTAACTAAAATTGGTTTTGGAATGCCTTTTATTAGTTTTTTTTGTCCCTCCTAATTAATGCAACTCATTGTTTTATCTAAATAGTTTATTACTACTTCATGTTTTTACAGTCAATCCATGCCTATTAACACATCATATGACCCTAATGGAAGTACGTTTAAGTTTAATTCAATGGTATAGGTGTTTAAGTGTATGGGACACTGTCTTACCTGGCTAACTACCTTCTTTTCTATCCCAGTAGCTAATTGTAGAAACCATGCATTTTTAAAATTTTTAGTTTTTAACTTACATTTTTCCACACTTTTAAGACTAATATAACTTAAGCTAGCACCTATATCAATTAATATAGAAATAAAATGGTTCAAAATGGTACCATCAATCTCTATCATAGTGGATTTCTACTCTACTTGCCTATCTTCGAGTGTTGCACCTATCCTTGGAACATTTACGAAAATATCATTCACTGTTGTTGCCTCATTTATAGCCTAGTTGCTTGGAATAGGATTGGGTTATGTGGTTAATCCTTCAACAAATGAGGTTCCCCATACCCCCAACATTTCAACGGTTTCCTCTTTGACCCCACTTATATTTTTACTAGTCAAATCCATGGGCTTCGACCCAATTTAAGATTGTTATAGCTATTTTGAATTCTTTAAGTTGAATTTCTTTTATTAGTGATGTCTTCCAATTTTTTCTAGATATGGAGGTTTTTGTCTTCTTGCCCCCCCCCCTGTATATTTATTGATATCCTTGGCTTGCCAAGATTTGGAAATTTCTCCTCTATTTTTAAACTGTAGATAACACAATCTTAGTTTTCTTAGTACTTCATCCATTCTTTTAGGATTTTCTAACTATATCCTTTCCTTGTTAAAAGTCGGTAAACAATTTAAAATTCTCTACACTTTGGCTTTCTGCACTTTGTTGTTGGGAACATAATATAGAAAACAATGTTTGATTTCCCTAATCTTAACTCATGGAATTCCATGGCTTGGTCATCATAATATCATTCATTTAGATACTTGGCCTTATATGTTTTTAAAACTCTTCTTGTGAAACAATCCTTTCTTCCAGTGAGTGCACTAACTTAACCTCATTCCATGAGAGAGTAGATTTCTTCTATAGCTGATAAATGGTCAATATATCCTTTAATTTACACTCATAATTATAAAATTGAATGTGCTTTGTCATATTAAGAATCCATGATTCCACATCCTGTTCTTTTTCACCATCAAGTGTAGGGGTTATTATTTCCGTAAACTACCCTTGCAACTCCAATTTCTTATTTCTTCTCTATGTTTTTGGATAATTTTTGTTTGAACCATCTCCACTTTCAAACTTTTCTGTTCTACTATCAACATTTTTCCTTTTCATGGTTTCTTTCTTTCCTCCATCCTCTCCTATTTCTATTCATTTTTTACTAGACTTCTTAATTACTTCTCTGGTCATTCTTTCTTTTTCTTCACTTTCCCTCAACAACCACTCATTACTGGTTCTGAGATAAACCAACTTGTCTTGTAAACTTCTCACAACCTCCATAAGTTGGGTTCCTGGTGCATTATTTCCTCCTCCCAATTCCACATTGATTCCTTCTCCTTCTGTCACAGGTGGGTTGGTATCGTCTACCATTTCACATTGTAACCTTGCTTCACTTAAACACATTATAGTCAACACAACCAAGTATTAGTATAACAATCTTAAACCTGATTCACAATTCTGCACATAAATATATTGTTAGTGTGGTGGTTCCCTCTAAAACTAGTTTCTAAACAGGTGCTCTTATACCATATTTCATGTACCTAGGTTCAATATATATTTCTATATTTTATTTTTCTTTGTTTAATATACATGTCCTCCATTATGTTAGTGTTCTTACTTATGATATTGTATGTGAATATATTATATATAAAAAGGTTTTTGACCTCATCTACATAGTCTCCAATTCCCGTTTGTTAGAGTTTACACTAATGGAATTTAACATCCCTCCGTATCAATAACTATTAAGTGCATACCAGAGGCTTCATGGTTTAGCCTCATATCACATAGGAGGCTTTGAATGGCTCACTTTACATGTACCCAAAATGTTGTTTGTGACTTTATATCATACCACCTTGTATGTTATGAATTTTCATGTGTGATAAAGGGAAGTTAAGGGTAACGTTTCATATGGTTTTAACATGTGAACAAATAATGGACATGTCCTCGCAATCCACGTGATTTTCAGGTGATGATGATCTGATAATCACCCTATGAGTGACCTCATTTAAATATTTACTAAGTGAAGGTATTACAGACTCATATGTTGGTATGTGTGTCTATGTTATTTAAGCAATGGATCGATCAGATTGCAAATACATAGACACTTGAAATGGAAAACAGTAGAGGAATACAGTAAGCAAATACAAGAACACAAGAAATTAATAAGGCGTTCACCCTATCCTCTAGGGCTACATCTCTGGTCCCACTCTCAGTGGTGGCCCTCTTTTTATTATGTCTTGGAGTAGAGAATTACAATGAAGGAGCTTAATATGAGTCTCCTGAAGCAGATTGGCTTGGCAAGGTGCTTCTTGGATTCCCCAAGCCACTAGAGTACACAAGCTCTCTTCCTTACTAACTCTTTGACCACTCTAGTCTGACAAATCCTCTCAGGGATGGCTTAAATCTCTCAAGCTCTCTTGTGCTCAACACTGACTTTTGGTCAGCTGAGCCCTCTGCCTTCTAACTGCTTTTTTCTCCACTAGTTCTTTCATCTTCTCTGTCATCTGCCTTCGGTTCTTTCTCTCCATCCTTCATGTCCTTTCTGTTCTCTGTTCATGGCTTTAAATCATTTGAGCTCATGGCGATACAGTTTGTCTTCCATATTCATCGGATCGCCTACTTGTAGCTGTGCTTGGAGTTCCCTATATTCAGCATCATCATCAGACTCATAGGGATGGCCAGTTGTCCTCCTGCAAATTGCACCAACCTGCTTCGTCAGTTCAATTCTTTAGCTACGTCATGGAATGAGTCTTCTGGCACCTTGGCAGTCAAAGTAAACGTCAAGTCCTTCTAAATCACAGATTAACACTTCATCAATTCCATCTTCTCCATTAGGTGCAATCTCAGCCGTTAGATCGGGAGCCCCCAAATCTGATGTCGTTCGCTTTTTCGGCGTAGTTGACTAGCTCGATCGTTATCTCACGATGAGTAGTGGTTTTCGCTCTCTTTTGCTTGCCATGCATCGAGCATTGAGTGGATTTGCTCTGCTTCCACCAAAGATCCTTACCGCCCATGGATGCCCCTGATCAATACCACCGGTTTTGGAGTGGGTCCCGCCTTTAGCAATTAACCTTTTGTCCCATGGTCTTCCTGGCTCCCACGTGACTGAGTACTTTAGACTCCTCGATTTTTATGGTTTTCACCCAATCCAAGCCTCCCAGGGGCTAATTTTTCCTCCCGTGCAATCTCCATGGGCCTCAGTCAGTGCACTTTGACCGAGGTCCTCGTCATTCCATGTTGGCTGCCACTGCCACTGGTTCAGAGGTGTTTTTGATTGTTGTTTTAAATTTCTTCAAGTCTGTCCCGACCTGATATAGCCATGGCTCTATTAACTGTTCTTTATGGATCCAATTTGGATCATGGCCTTCCCACTGAAAAGCTTTTGGACAACCAAAAGTTGGTTTTCTTTTAAGCATAGACTAAGTGAGGGTAGTGTTGTCTAACTTGCCCAATCTCAATCCACTTTGCATTTCTCAGCTTCAAACCTTTGAGTCCAATTCTAAGGTACTCAACATCTCCTTTGCACGTTGTCTTCACCTTCCTGTCCAAGACTATGTCTTCCCACAATTCATTCAGATATTCAGGAAGTAGGTCATCAATAGAATGCAACTGACTCTGCTCTTTAGGATCCTCAATTAGAGAAGGCTCAAACAATCTCAAGCAATATGCATTTACGACTTAGTAGATGTACATGTAAGGTGGTAGATCAAGGTGAAAATAACATTCACCAATCTTCTCAAGTATTTTAAAGGGTCCATACCTAATAGGTTTTAGCTTTTTCCCTTCACCTTGCATCCTATCCTTGCTGATATATAGCCATATTTGGTCTCCAACTTGAAAACTATGCTCCATCCGATGCTTGTCATGCTTAGCCTTGTATCTGGCTTGGCTCTTTTCCAGCTATTCCTATACTGCCTAATGGATCTCTTGGATCTGTTCAATGAACCTAGTTGTGTTGTCCACATCACTATATGCATCAACTATGGTATCTTTACCAAAGACAAAATCCAAAGGAGACCTTGGTATGAAACCAAAATAGCTCTCAAAAGAAGATCTCTGTGTAGAAGAGTGTTTTTCTCTGTTTAAGCATGTCACACATAACACAAATGTTCATCCCAAAGCTTAGGATGTTAACTACAATATCCTCTGAGTAACTGGATTACTGTCATGTTAACTACTTTTGTCTATCCATTGGTTTGTGGATGAAAAACTGTGATTTTCTTCAGTTGAGTGTCCATTAGCTCCCACAAACTTGACCAAAACTTCCCCACAAATCAGGTGTCTCAATAAGATATAATAGAAGTGGGTAACTGAAAATGAACCCATACATGTTCAAAGAATAGTTTTGTAGTTTGTTCAGCTGTAATCTGTTTATTACAAGGTATCAAAGTGCACATTTTGTTGAACTTGTCCACGACCACATACAGATAATCATCAACTTTTCTAGACTTAGGTAGTCCTCCAACAAAATCCATGGAAACACTTTCCTGAGGGTGAGGAGGAACTAGTAATGGAGTGTACAAGCATAGTTTTCTATTGTTGGGCTTGGTTTTCGAACACATAGTACACCCTCTTACATATCTAGAAACTATCTCATTCATTTTTGGCCAATAACAGAATCTTTGCAGCCATGTAACTATTTTACTTACCCAAAAGTGACCTGATATCAAAGAAGTGTGTGCCTCTCTAATTATCTTTACTCTCGCTATTTGTGGAATGCAGAGTTTCCCGCAATGATATAAGAGTCGGTCCTTCACATGATAATCCAATTCTTCTACACTTTTGACCTGACTCAAAGTTTCATATACATCTTTAAAGTCTATATCTTGAGCATATTGTTCAATGTAACATTCATGTAGTATAGAATTATGCTTAAGTATAGTAGATTTGTTTATAATGGGTCTAGATAACATGTCTGCAACTTTGTTATGTATGCCCTTTTTATATCTGATGACTAAATGAAACTATTGTAGAAAACCCATCCACCTGTAATGTCTTGATTGCTACAACTTAGTTTGGGAGTGCAGATATTGAAGTGGCTGATGATCAATATGTATTACTGTCTCTTTGCCCATTAAGTAATGTTTCCACTTTTTCACACTCTAAACTAGTGCATACAATTATTTATCATATGTAGGAGAGTTAATTACTGCAGAATTAAAAGTCTCAGAATGATAACATTTGGGTTTACCATGTTGTGTCAACACTACTCCCATGGCATAGTCACTGGCATCTAATTGGATCTCAAATGGTCTTTGTAGATCAAAAAGTGCTAGTACAGGTGTTTTACTAATCTTTTCTTTCAAGGTGTCGAAGGCTTTCTCATGTTTGCCTCCCCACTGAAACACCTTGTTCAATCGTATCAAAGCATGTAAGGGAGCTGCAATTGAGGAAAAGTTAGAGATGAAATTCCTCCAATATTGTGATGCTCCTAAGAAGCTTCTCACTTCTGTAGCAGACTTGGATTTAGGCCAATTTACAATGACTACCACTTTGGAGGGATCTATTTTCAATTCACCACCCCCTACTATATGACCCAAATAATTTAATGATGTTTTTCCAAATTCGCATTTTGAGAGTTTAACATAAAGTCTTTATCTTTTCAAAACATCTAATGTTTACCTAACATAATTTAAGTGTTCTTCCCATGTTCTACTAAAAATCAGAATGTCATCTAGATACATAATAACAAAATCATCAAGAAAAGGCTTGAGTACATCATTCATTAATCTCATGAAAGTGGTAGGGGCATTGGTCAAGCCAAAAGGCATAACCAACCACTCATACAATCCTTGCTTTGCTTTGAAAGTAGTCTTCCATGCATCTTGCTCTCCAACTCTGACCTAATGGTATCGACTGTGCGAATCCAACTTGGTGAAATAAATAGCTTCCTTTAATTGATCTGAAAGATCATCTATGTGAGGAAGGGGGTAACGATTTTTTATTGTTATCGTATTCAGTGCTTGATAGTCAATGCACATTCTCCACAAGCCATCATTCTTTTTCACCAAAACAATTGGTGACCCACATGGTGATGTGCTAGGCCTAATAAACCCCTTCTTGAGCAACTCCTGCACCTACTTCTTGATTTCCACATTCTCTAAAGAAAACAACCTGTACTTTCCAATGCTAGGTAATGAAAAATCTTGGTGCAAAATAATATCATGTACTATTTCCTTTTCGGGTGGCAGACCTTTAGGTTCCTAAAATAGGAAATCATACTCTGAAACAATCTTTTCTATATCAGCTTGCTTCTTAGCATTACAACGCTAAAATACATTGGTTTGATCACGTTTCTTTTCTTTTACAACCATTAGTAAGAATTGTTTGCATGAATTTATCATTCTTTTCATCTGCCTTGAGTTTATGAGAGTATAATTATTCTTGAGCTTATGAGCTCTTACAGAGTATTCGATTCCATTTTTAACAAGTAAATACTTGTTCTCAGCTCTATAGAAAATATCCTTTCTATCATACAAGTAAGGACTACCTAAAACAATTCCACATATATCTAAAGGAAATATGTCTAACTCAACCTGGTCTACAAATGCTGACCCAAAAGAAAACTTGAGTTTGCACTGTCTAGCCACTTGTAGTTGTGCTCTATCATTCAACCATCCTAACAGGTATGGTTTCTTGTGAGGTGTAGTTGTTAATCCCAAATTTCTTTACAATTTCTTCTGAAATCAAATTTACTTGTGAGCCACTATCAAACAAAGTATCAATCTTTTTATGTTTGGAAACAACTCAAATATCGAAAAGCTCATGTCTTTTTCTCTCATATTCTTCAGCAATAACAGATTGAGAAAAATTACTAGTAGATGCTTTAGAATTCTTACCTTTTATACTTTTGGTTGCAATGATTGTTTCATCTCCCAATTCTAACCCCAAATCTTTCTGAATAGCTGCAACAGTCTTCTTCCTCTTGCCCTCGGACTTCTTAGGTCTTAGCTCTGGATGCAGAAGCCAACAATGCTCATCATCATGGCTATCGTTTTTACAGTGAGTGCATGAAGCTTTGCCTTTCTGTGCAGTGTTAGCCTTCCTTGATTTCCACTTCTTCTTTCTTTTCTCCTTGCTCTTGCTTGCAGTGGGTTGGGATGATCTCCCAACTTCTAGATTTCCATTCTTTCTTCTAGCATCTAGATGAGTAGCTTGTACAGATACCTCATTTATACTAGTGGGATTAAACATGAGGATGGTATGCCTCATGTAGCTATGTAGACCACCAATGTACTCTAAAAGGGTCTCTAGTGAGTCTAATGAGATCCCTAGAATCAATGCTCTCTTTCTAAATTCTTGAGTGTACCCTTGCACACTTTTCCCTTTCAACTACAGAAGAGTTTGCCAACTCATCATGGCTTGTTGCATGTAGGCCAATGGATAGAACTACTTCTTGATTGTAGAAACAAAGTCACTCTAGACAGAGATAGCCTTACCATGTCTTTTCACGTCAGCTTGGGTTCTGCCTTCCCACCAAACCAAGGTAGTCCCTCCTAGGCGTAGGCTTGTCAGCTGAATTTTTCTCTTGTCTGAGTCGATGTTCTGCACTCTGCAATACACGTCAATTTGTATAATCCAATTGTCTAATTTTTCAGCATTTAGCTCTCCATCATATATAGGCAAGTCAAATTTGACATCTAACTTGATCAAAAATGCTTTCTTATTATGCACAAGGCTATTAGGAGGTGTGAGAAAGCTTTCCTCTTTCCTTTTTCCCTTTGAGTGTTCATGGGGATGAGACTCATCTTCTTCTTTGTCTTGTTTAGAACCTGATGAATATTCAACCTTATGCTTTCTAAATTCCCTATACGTTTCTTCTACCATAGACTTTATAGCTAGGAAACACTCTATGAATTAAGGGTTTAGCCCCACAGAACCTTCCTCTCACATTGTCTTCCAAGGATAGACTCTCCCAATTTCAAGATTAGTTTCAACTAATTCTCCTTATCCCAATTTGAGCTTTGATCTAGTGAGAATTCAGTAGCTAAACCAACATAAGCTTGTCTACCCTTACAACCTAGAGCTCTGATACCACTTCATCTAATAATCACGCTATGAGTGACCTCAGTTAAAGATTTACTAAATGAAGGTATTACAGACTCATATGTTGGTGTGTGTTTCTATGTTATTTAAGCAATGGATCGATCAGATTGCAAATACACAGACACTTGAAATGGAAAACAACAGATAAATACAGTGAGAAAATACAAGAACACAAGAAATTAATAATGGGTTCACCCTATCCTCCAGGGTTACATCTCCGGTCCCGCTCTCAGTGGTGGCCTTCTTTTTATTGTGTCTTCAAGTAGAGAATTACAATGAAGGAGCTTGATATGAGTCTCATGAAATAGATTGGCTTGGCAAGGTGGTTCTTGGATTCCCCAAGCCACTAGAGTACACAACCTCTCTTCCTTACTAACTCTTTGAGCTCTCTAGTCTAATAGATCCTCTCAGGGATGGCTTAAATCTCTCAAGCTCTCTGGTGCTCGACGCTACCTTTGGTCAGCTCGGTCCTTTGCCTTCTTACTGCTTTTTGCTTCACCGGTACTTTTCTTTTCTCTTCTCTATCTTCTATCTTCAGTTCTTTCTCTCCATCCTCAGTGTCCTTTTTGTTCTCTGTTCATGGCTTTAAATCATTCGAGCTCATGGTAGTTTAGTTCCTCTTCCATCTTTGTCAAATCGCCTGCTTGTAGCTGTGCTTGGAGTTCCCTGTTTTCGGTGTCATCATCAAACTCACAGGGATTTCCACTTGTCCTCATGCGAACCGTGCCAGCCTATCTCATTGGTTCAATTATTTGGTTATGTTGTGGAATGAGTCTTCTGCCATCTTGGCAGTCAAAGAAGGCCTCAAGTTCTTCTAAATCGCAGCTTAGCCCTCTGTCAATTTTGTCTTCTCCATTAGTGCGATCTCAACCATTAGATCTAGAGCCCCTAGATCTAACTTCATTCGCTTTTCCATGTAGTTGACTAGCTCGATCATTAGCGCACGATGACCGACGGTTTTCTCTCTCCTCTGCCTTCCATGAGTCGGGCGTTGAGTGGAGGTGCTCTACTTCCACCAACACTACTTACTTCCCATGGATGCCCCGGATCAATATCGCTAGTTTTTTAGTGGGTCCCGCCTTTAGCTCTTAGCCTTTTGTCCCATGGATTTCCCCACTCCCATGAAACCAAGTGCTCGGGGATCCTCCATTTTGAGGGTTTTCGCCCAGCGATGCATGCATAAAAATCTCCCTCTGTTTCTTGATCTAGGCCTCCCAAGGGCTAATTTCGCCTCCAGTGCAGTCTCCATAGCCCTCAGTCAGTGTGCTTTAAACGAGGTCCTTGTCGTTCCACACTCGCTACCACAGCCACTGGTTTAGAGGTGTTTTTTATCGTTGTTTTAAATTATTTGAAGTTTGTCTCGAGCTGGTACAACCATGGCTCTGTTAACCATTCTTTATGGATCCAATTCAGATCAGATGATGAGTACGAGGTTCACATGGATGGTGGATATTTACCCTGGGTAATCCAAGGGTGGACAATCCTTTCCCTAATCCTAATATTATGAATTGTGTTTCACTAGTTCCAATTTTGTCTTTCTGCTAGCTACAGCGTGTTGTGGTTGCAGAGCACCTCCATAAGTGGTATCATTACTTTGGGAGTTGTAGTTCCCCTCTGAAGTCTCATGGCAATGAGATTCCCTTTTGAATTGGTTTCTGAGATACCAAATCACACTTGTAATCTTTATATCTCATCAAAGTTATATTTATTTACATATTTCAACCTCCTCTGTATTTGTTTGGATTGATTAATTTGATATGTCTTTCATGTTATTCCAGGGCCTCTCCGATCTACTATGCTAGGAAAATTCTATATCGCTTCATGGTTTCCCTTGCAACTTGTGCAAAAATATTTACACCATTTTTTTGACAAGTAAAATTTGTTTCACTTTTTTTTTACGAATTTATATCATATACTTTCATTCTAGTATTGGTTGTGCTATTGGGGATCCCTAGTTTTGTCAAAATTCACTATCCTAAGGTGTTAATAATTCACTTGTAAGAATAGGGAGGCTCTTCTATGCATGGTCCTTACTCTCGAATGGGACAAGGTAGCTTTTGGGTGAGTTTTTTTTTTCTTGTTTCTTTTTTTTCCTCTTGGGGTTTCCATTTTCTTTTCCCAAGGGTTGGATATGGTTGGAAATTTCAACCCCTGCCTTTGGTTTAATTTTTTAGAAAAAAATTAACAACTGATTGAGTGAATTCTTCTATCATATTTATTTGGTATCGGTGTTTTACGAAGTCCCAGTGTTAATCAAAGCTCCCACTGTAATGTTTATTGACATCAATAGGTCATTATTTATTGTCTAACATAAAGACAACGCTAGTTCTTGACCATCAACTTATTGAATCAATCCTCACAATTACTTAGCCGTATACTATATCTTATATTGATGTTGATATGGAGTGGCTACCATATATATATATATATATATATATATATTACATATTATATATATTATATATATATATTATATATATATATATATACACACACTATAGATATATTATATACACACATATAGATTATATAATATATATATATACTATATATATATATATATATATATATATATATATATATATTATATATATATAATATATATATATATATATATATATATATATATATTCCAATCCTTTTAGGACTTGATATTTTGATGTTAATAATTGCTCTCCTGTCTTCTTACAGAGTACCTCAGTAATTTTCCAAAATTTTCGTCTTATATGAAGCTCTTTCCTTCTTTCGCAAAGGTATAGTGCTAGTTATCATGTTTAGAGAGGAAACAGAAACTAACTTCACACATCATACCAGGTATAACAGAGATAAGATATTTGTTCCAAATTAAACATGAGCTTTCATATATATATATATAATATATATATATATCTTTTTTTCTTTTTTCCTTTTTTATATTTTTTTTTTATTTTGAGAGACTAACTAACTCCCTTAAGCTAAGTTATATTCTTGATCTTTAATGTGCTTCCTCAAAGTTTCCTTCACATTTTCATCATAACTATAAACCTAACCATCTAAATGTTTCTACCTGCAAAATATCAACATTACATATTAATACACAACTCACGGAGAATGAATTTAACTTCTTATGAAAAACTATTTAACATTATTATTTAATACAACTACAATGCACCTACAAAATTAAATCAGTTCCCTATGACAAGCTATTTATTATTTTTTATCAATAGTGCATCAACATGCTACCCAGTGCGAAAATATCTCTACTCCCCAAATTCGAACCATTATTACCACCTTAAATTGCATCATAAATTTAAAAGGAAAATATCAGTAATCCTAGTGAGAATTTTCTTCTTAGGAAATTACTCTAGAATTTAACACATTCCTCCCAACCATGAACTAAGTCTACCAATGCTCCCCTTAGCTAAGATACACTTTCCAGTGGAGTCAAAAACCCTTCTTGATTCCTTAGTGGTGTATTTTATAAGTTTTCTTCCTGGCACATTTTTAGGAGCGTCCCACTTTTGGGTCTGCCGACCCACTGGCCTGGAATTATTATTATTTTTTTTTTTGAAAAAGGGTTATTTTAACTTTTTCTTAAAGAATTCCTTTTTCTCTTGCAATGCTTTAATTGACCCAACTTAGTATCTTTATCCAGCTAAGTGATTTAATAGATATTTCTCACCCATCATATTAAATCTTGTCTATTTTCCCCTAGGGATTTTTAGGAGATATTTAAGGAAATATTTATCTTTAATTTAACCACCAAAAACTATGTACAAGTTAGAAAGAATCTTCTAGCTCTCGTGTTTCTTTCCCAAGTAATTTCTGACATTTTATTTATTTATGATGATTTGTTGATTACATCACAGTAATTTTATTTATGACATCAATTCCAAGTCTAACAGGGCTTCCCTTTTCATCAAATCTAAGATAGATAAAAATTATAGCTTATAATTATGAAAAAAACATAGGGGTGTTATAATTTTCATGTTTAGAGATATCTTGATGCTCTCACCCTAGATTTTTGGTTAAGAGCTTGATGAAATTTATAAATTTTAAAGTTGAGTACATGAGAAATTATTTTCCTACCCCAGATTCCTATAATCTCTTAGTACAATAGTTCGTTTCTCCATGGGAAAACACTTATTCATCTTAGTCGATATTGTGACTATGATAGTCTTTCTTTTTCCCTGCCACTAAAACTTGCTCCTTTGGACAAACCTAGGCAAACTCTAAACCGATAGCACTCAATTATTTTCATTATTCATTCTAATTTAATCTCTATAATGGTTTTTCCTATTTTTCATTGTGTTTGCATGAGAACCATGTATGATTCCACAACACGAGTGTGCAAATCTATAGTTTCTAATGAAGAAGAACTTGATAATTTATTTGGGCTTGAGATCGAGGACACTCTGTGTTTCATCAAAACATTCACCTCATATACATGGTTAGAGATATATATATGCTACTAAAGATGGAGAATCTTCTTGTTTATGATCTAGATTCATAAATATGTAAGGCTCCTAAGAGATCCTATTTGTCAAATGTGGCTACCCATCATTCCATGTTCGTATGTGTTGAAGATATCGAAAGTTTGGAAAAACATGTAGACACTAAAGAAGAAATGAAAAATGATAGCCATAGGAATCCCTTACTTCTTTCAACGACTTTGACACCACGATGTACTACAAGCTATCTATGGAAGAAGTGTCCTTAAATGAGGATTATCTAACAAAATTTTTCGATTTCTCCTCAACTACTAGTCGAGGAATTATAAATGAGTAGGGATGCTTCTAGAACATATCAAAATAAATAAAATCTAGTGGATATTCTAAAGATACCATTTGAATTGGTGGCTACCACACTATGCCAACTGCATTTCTAGGTTAATGTTCATGCCTTCCCTAAAGCTTTGGTTTCTATCATGTAAATGGTAGTAGTCGAAGGAACGATATTCAACTCGGTAGAGTACTTATCAAGATATTTATGTGACAATAGTAAATGACATTAGAACCCAAAGGAAACCTAGAAACCTTATTTTTTCATGGAGTTCTTTCTCCTAGAAATACTGTGTGCCAAGATTTCTTTCCCAAGTAAAATAGATATATGAAATTCATGTGGATCTAATCCATATTACAAGATACTCTACGAGGATAACTATATATAATATTATGAAAAAAGTTGACAAGTTCTTTTGGTACCCTTGTATGAATATTTCTTTAATGCGACTACCCTGTGTATTTTAGAAAAGGTTGGATAAATAGTTCCCTTGGTTGGTGGCTATCTTGTTGAACAAGATGACACATATATCAAGGACATTGGACCAGCTAAGCCTCCCTACCTACTCCCTAGATTTGTAGTTCATAAAGTATGGCTTCAAGAAATAACTTATAAGATTTACATAAAGGTAGGAGTATCTATCCCATGACCAAGAATACTTCTCGACCACAAAGAAATTCTTAGCTAGGATAATATAAATTGGAAGAAAGTAAGATATCTAAAGAATATTTTGAGGCTTTGATACTTTTTGTTTTTCAAAAATAACATTTCATAGGTATGATCCAAGATCCATAGTGAAATACCTTTTCATTTCATGCAATTAGAGGTGGCATTATTAGTCAAACACTTAGGAAGAGGAAGAAAATTAGAATGATGCTTTAAGTTTTCCAAGAGTCATCTCAAGAATAGGATACAATACTATGCAAAAAATATATAAAGTCATCACGAAAAGGAAAACAAAATTGTCCCAAGAGAAAGCAACTTAGTAAGAGGAAACTCAAAAGGGGGATGAGGAAAAGCTAAAGAAAGACTAGGGGCCTTCCTAGATATCATAAGAAGTTGTTAAATAAGTTTAGGAGTTGTAACAAAAAGAGTAGGAGGAAGAGGAAATGAGGAGGGAGAAGGAGCATACAATAAATGATAAATAAATTAGAAGATATTAGAAATAAAAGAAAGAAAAGGAGAAGAGTAGAAAATATTGCAAGATTAAGTAGAAAATGAAGGTATGCAGGATTGCCACTAGACTGAATAATAAGAAACAAATCAAACAACTTAGTATTTAGTTATGGAGAATAATTTAATGTGACTCACAATTCTAGAAATCACTAGAGGAGACTAATGCATGGAAAAAATTGGCATGACAAAATACAAGAGGAAGAAGGTGGTTAATTTGAGTAGGCTTAGCTTTGATCATAGCGTAAACAATATTGTGCATCATATGAAGAATGCATATGTTAGACCACATCTCTTGTGAGTAAAAATTACCATTATGAACATGAAAATGATTAATAGTAGAAAGGATCCCCTTAGCATGGCCTTAATAGGCACAACATTCTCCCAAGCCATTGAGATAAATATACATGATCTTCTTGATAATATGAATAATAAATATGCATGAATAGTTGAGCTATAATTGTAATTCTACCTCCCACCCCTTAGGGATTTCTGGGTTTTGGAAGGTGCTACTTTTAACTAACCCAACCTCCATGATCTCATTATGAAGATGGGCCTAAAATATTCCTCCTCCAAATCTTGAGGAAATAACTTTGGAAAAACCATTACTTTCATCTTATTGAGACTTTTCTAACAATATAGATTTGATCGTGATCTAATTCCTAGTTTGAGAGTTATTCCCTTATTAATACTTAACAATCAACCTTAGGAATATCAAAAGAATGTTACAACATGGCACTAATGTGTGTCCCACATGGCTTTACTATGTCACCCAAAAAAAATACAAAATTTCCACATGGCCATAGTCATGCATTTGTGGCACTTTCCACCTCATCCTAACTCGGAGGAAACATAGGGTCTGACCCCTTCATGCAATCATTAATTTTTGGTTGTTTCATCTTTTAGGAAATATATAGGTGTGCACATAATTTACAATATGGAACACCTTCCAAATGGCAAACTTTTTGATTGCGACTTCTCCAAAATATTCTTAGTCATCTTGTGATTAAACCATCACATTAGCCCCACCCTAGATATATGATATCTTCTTCAAATTTTGGTTATATTCTAATCCTAAGTCGCGCAACCATTTCACCTTTCTAGGCCCATCTTAGATACTTTGCACAATTTTTAAAATCCAAGAATTTCTAAGTTTCAATTCCTCTCACATATATATCTCCACCTAAGTGGAGGAATCACCATATTTTACCTCATGCTTTCTTCCTATACTAATATCTAGGTTATCTCGAATCTGGTACTTTATCAAAAATGCATTAATATAAGATAATAGGATGCTCAAACTCCAAGATAAGAAAACTTACCAAAGGATTATATGGCCTTGGATACAATACTAATTCTCTGCAATAGTCATATCTAGAGACTCTAGGGATTTGAAGGCATTTTTTCTAAGCTTTCCTTGAAACATGGTGTTTCTTAGAACACCCATTTTACTGAGGTGAAACTATAATTCAAAGACTAATACTCTAGATAATATTCATAGCCATAATATAGCTAATAAAACACTCAACATGCCTACTAAATTGCACTAAAATAAGCTAAGTATTAGCTAATGCTTTTCTATAAATTTAGTTACAACAACATCATATTAATACACATAATGGATCCCAAATATATTCCATCATATCTATCAATATATCATGTCATACCCAACACCATGTTAAAAAATTACAAAGGCAGAAAGATTTCCTGTGTCTTTATAATTACTTGTGATTTTCTTGATTTGTTATTACATTTCTTTCTATCTTCTTTCTTTTAGTTCATCAAGTAATTACCAAAGCAATAGCACATAAAACAATGAACACGAGATGTAGGCTCACATCTAGTGAAAAAATCCTCTCTAGGGGAAAACCCAATGAGTAATTCTTCCTTCAATAGTTTTTTGGATATATTCCAAGACTCTTGACCTTGACACAAACTTTCCTCCACATGAAGTGAACCTTATTCCTTACTTGCAGATGATCCTTATTGACCTAGTAGCAGCAGCAACAACGACAACACTTTCTTCGACACAATGAGTTTGACCTTTCCTTATAGACTTCGATCTTCATTTCAAGACTTCTATCTTTACTTATAACCTTTGATCATAGCCCAATACAGCTTCTTCAGGTGACAACATCACACGATAATTGGTTACAACACTTACATGACAACTTCTTATGACATCGTACGATAACTAGCTACAACATTAATATGAGAACTTTTCTCTTCCAAGCTAGGGCATGAGAATGATATATAGTTCCACCAAAGGTTCAATATTCACTTTCTCCTTCTCCTATACCAAATGCACACTTCCTTCTCCTCCTTCTATTCTGTACTTCTTCTGGCTTCAAGGGAGATGAAACTTACTTGTGAGAGAGTGTGCTTGAAATGGAATTTGAACTACTCTATTTATAGTCCTTGAGACCAACTTGATCACCTTAAGGCCGACTTGGTGTTATAGACATTTTTGGGCACTTCAACCCCAACCATAGATTTCCATAAAATGAGAGCTCCTAAGTCCCTAAAAGTGTTGCTTCACTGCCTAAAGGAGCAAGGTCAACTAATTACATCATCTCCCAGAAGTTCTCCACTGAAAACTGCTCATAAATGGTCTAAATTGGACCATATTGAAAGATCAATGCAGAGGGTGCGATGCATATCACCTTCCCAATGTACAGGTTGTGATGCATACTGATTTTCTCCTCTTTAGGGTGCGATGGTCAGCAATGGACAAATGGTAGGGACAAAAATGCGAGGTGGAAGATCATGGAATCTTCTAGAAGCTTCCCCTCTAACACTTGCCACTCCATTTTCGACCAGGGATGAGTAACAGATCATCATTCTCCAAGTGGAAGCAGGAACTATCAGAGAGAAGACACTAATCAAGATCCCAGAAGATGACTCACCTCTCTGTAATCATCTATATATGGATCCCTCATCACAAAGATCCAGAGGCTGGAATTTTGTATCTTAGAGAGAAGTGCTATTGGTTTTCTAGTGTACATTCATAGTGTTGGATGATCTAAGCTTTGCTTGAGGTGAAGAAGGGCTTCTTAGCTGGAGGATGATGCTGGGTCAGAGCACATGGATGTAATCCTCTTGCTACTTTTCATCTGAATAAAGCTATTCTTGTTTCCTTCCATATTCTTGTGTACTTGTTTATGTGTGCATGTATATGGTTAATACACATCTGGTCCAGTATTATTTATGAATTTAGATCTTTGTTTCTTGGATAGTAGTATGTTGCTAGGATTCCACAGGTTCTTTTGAACCTAGGTAGAAAAGGAAGAAGTGGCGAAGCTCTATCAAGAAGGAGAGGAAATCAAGCGCAAGACTCAGGTTGGTCCTCTTGGTTCTCCTCTCATCTATTTTCATAAAAGGAAACAATAGTAGGCTTTGATTGTTTGTTTCTAATATAGCCACCCATCTTAGTGGGAATAGCAGCATCCGAATGGACACTACTCCTGGATAACAAGATGGTGAATCCGCTAGGGAGTGACTAGATTACTTGTTAGCCTATCTATCCTTGTTTCTTTTATAAACATACAAACATAGCCTGAAGTCAAGTGATCTAGCCTTCGAACTGCATTTATCATACAAATGCAAAGTAGATCAATGCTACTTCAGTCAATCTCTATGTTTTGTTTATGAATTAAACAATAGATCTTCAAGAAATCTAATTGCCCTGAGTGGTGGCTCTAGTAACCTCTTAGATCACCCCTGTGTTTTACATACACTGATCTTTACTTATTCAACCTAAACACCTGAACTAGATTGAAAACTGTGAGTGAAATCTCATTCAAAGTCTCGCACTGTAACCATCGCACCTTACCTTCAAGGAAGCTTGTATGCATCGCACTTCCCGAGGGGAGTAGGTGCGTTGCATACTGAGTTCACTGTGTAATAGGTGCGATGGTCAGGGAGGATTAACTTTACCCTCCGAATGTGGATTTTTCTCACTATTTTCTGTCTTATTCAAGAGTTTTGCTGTCTGTAGTCAGTGTACTTCTATGAAAACCCCCTTCTCTTGTATTATTCTGCCTCCTTAGTGCAAAGAACTATAAACGTTTTTTTATGTATTGTGCGTCATTTTAGTTCTCTTTTACAAAAAGTAGCATAGTCGAACTGTCGTCTCTAGATCTGAAAGTGTCGTAGCTGTCATTTTTAGTTTTAGAAAGAAATTTCATTGTTTTGGATAGTCGATTATACAGTTACTATTGCATAGGATTTGGATTATTAGTTTTAAAGTGTCGAAAATCAATTCCCATTTCAAAATCGCAAAGTGTATCTCTTGCTTTCACTTCATTTTGAAAAAGAATTTTTTTGACTATTGTCGCTTTAAAAGTAATTCAATTCTGCACATAGCTTTCTTAATGTCATTCACACTTAAGAGAGCTGAAAATCAATACATGCATGTGCATTTCCATTTTAATTGCTTGGCTTGATTTAGGACTGTGCATTTATCGTGTGCTTTGTGCTCTGTGAAGAAAAGATGCTTGAATTTCTTCCCTTTAGTAGCTAGGAGTTTCATTGCTGGAAGAAGATAAAACATTTGTTTATCATCTTAGACTTCATTTTAGGAATTATACATCCATCACGTGGTGAACCTGAAAGGAAAAATGTTAAGCAAGATCAACTTAAAATAAATTCAATGAATCTAACAATGCTTTGGAACTTAACACACAACATCTATAGGTCTAGGCTAGAGACGTATTCTAGCGTCGTAAAGCCTGGTAACTGTTGCTTTCAGTGTTGGTTGGGTGATTCCTCCACTCTGAGATGGAAAGTGCCAGTACGGACTTGTGCTCCCACGTACCGTCGAGTATATATTGGGAGACCACAATAGGTTGCATCCTTTATCCTTAGGAAGCTGTGTCTGCCGCCCTATCGATCGCAATGCACCAAACATAGCATTCAGGAAGATTGACTGCCATACTGTAAAAAGTATTCTGTAGTTTTACGATTAGTTTGGTAATCCTCTCTGCCTAGCTCTCCAGAGAACTCCATTTTGCTCTTTTTTAGACTCCTTAAAGGAAAAGGTCCTCTGAGCACTTGTCACTTCATGCTCAATAAAAATCGAAGGTGACTAGAGTCATCTTTTATTTTTTCTCAACTTTTTAAAATTGGAAAAAAAAGTTGTGTCCAAGCATCTAAAAATTTATTTTAATTGGAATAACGTCACAAATTCCCCCTGTTGATCTTCAGGTCAAGAAAATGGAGTCTACCAACCAAGGATTTCCCCTTGGAGGAAATCCTAGTCCCTTCTCCTCTTGGGGAGATGTTGGTCCACCCCATATGGCCACTTTGTCACTTCTAGTGTTGACAATTGGTTTGCCCATCTGGATCTTCTCTACCTCTATCGTTCAGAATCCCGTAATTCTTGAATAGTCTAATCAGAAACTAGACGACACTAGAGTTGCCTCCCAACCTTCTACTTCATCTGATTCTCCCTCTCCTTCTTCCTCTTCGCTTGATAAATCCAATAAAGCTAAAAGTCAAGTAACTGAGAAGAGGAAGAAGAAGAAAGAGAAAAAGGAAAAGAAGAAAAAGGAACCAAAATAGAAAGGGAGAAACCAAGTATCTTCTAGCAAAAATTCACACACCGCATAGTCAAAACCTAAATCTCCTTGTGTCATTTGCAATGGAGACCACTATCACCGAGATTGTCCCTACATCCCTCGGATCTTAAGGGACTGGTCTCCTCATTTGCATAATCTAGTAGCATCAACCTGTGGTGATCATGTTGAATGCTCACCATCAACCAATGAAAGTGAAGCACATGGACAAAGAAGGAATCCTAAACTTCCTTGTAAGTTGTGTGAAGGCAGTCATGCTGTCCATCGTTGTCCCTTCCTTGATGAGGCTAAAAGAGTTTTGGATGATCGTCTGGTTTCACTGCTACGACTTCCTCCTGAATATAAAAAACTCTTGCCAAGTCCTCCACTGTTGAAAATCTTGTTGGCCCTTCATTGTGGTTAGCCGAAGCACCTATCATTGAAAATGAACCCTCCGAATCCATACCAGACGAAAGTCAAAGGGTCGATATGGTAGTTGACCCGATCTTGCCTTCAGAGGGTTCATCTTCAAATGATACCATCACTAAAGAGAAAGAGAACGATATTATTCAAATTCTTTTCATCAACACAAACTCTGATGAGCTTGGGGGTAGTCCTCCTATTCTTTTATCGCAGGAAGGAAGTTCATCAGGGTCATATCCGACCGTCTATTCGGTCCCACCACCAAGCAACCTAGTCGTTTCCTTTGACTGGAATCTACTAGGCAGACCCTGTTTACCAGCCAGTGTACCATTCAGAATTATTGCACAAGCTTACAGAATGGTTATGGCTGGTACCATCATTAATGAAGGGGCTTCTGTGAGTATCCCTTCCTCAAATTCTTGGAAAGCGCTTGGTTCGCCATCGCTTTTGCCTGAAATGAGAAATCTGACAGGCTTTGACAAGGGAACCAGTCGACCTTAAGGGATCCTTCCAAATGTGCCCATTAATTTGAGAAGGAAAACTGTTCAAATGAACGTTATGGTAGTTTAAGGACCTTTATATTATAATCTACTGCTTGGACGTGACTATATTTATTGCATGGGAGCTATTGTCTCCTCGCTCTTTAGAGTAATGTGTTTTCCGCACGAAGGCAGAATGGTAAAGCTTGTAGACCAAATGTCATTCCCCGGTTCACACATCGCAAGTAGTCAAATGCCATCCCTAAATGGTCTTTTCACGCAAGAAATGTCTCATCGGTCTCTAGTCCGTCCACTAGATGAACGCGAGTGATTTAGGAAGGTGTGACTGAATCCCACGGGGGCATGCACCTTGGTTTGTTTTGGCAGGAAAACCTTAGGTATAGAGTGGATTTCCACGAGGGATATATGACTATTCTGGCGAACCCGTCGAAATGGACGTGGGAATAGGCTAGAATAAGATACCTTCGTCAAAGTTATGTGAGTGGAGGTGCATCTGTGCCATTCACCTTTGTCTATTCGATAGACATCGCCGAGAAAGCATTTTTCTTGGTAACCTAGAAATTTGTCGCTATACTTGGGAGCATGCAAACCTTTTTGCATGCAAGTGAAGAGCGGCTATTTATTTATTAAATTTTTAGGACTTCTAACCCTTTAAATGCGTAAGGCTAGTCGTTTCCTAACTTGCATAAAGAAATGATCCGGGGAAAAGCTTCAAAAGGTGCAAGCTCCATAAAAAAATGGCATCTTGAATGAGACATTCCTATCATAGGACTGGCGAGCAATGTTGTTGCAGAGTTCAAGCTCATTAAAAAATAAAATCTCCATGAGTAGTTTTAGCACATAGTTCAAGCTCGTTAAAAAATAAACATGAGTTATGAGCAAGTGTTTCCCCCAACGTTTAAGCTCATTAAAAAATGAACCGGTAAATAACCATTGTGAATGCCTTATCGCCAGTTGTTGAGCCTTGGTCGTGTTCTCATCATCACCTCCACTATTTTTTAGCCGATCATTCATCCTCATATGATTGTTTACCCCTTCGAGGAACATCTGTGAAGAGGGATTCTGTTAGCCATCCTTGTGACACTGTCGTGATTGGAAAATTCCAAATCTTATCTGGAATTAGCTGCTACCCGAAACCATCACTCGTTCCTCGAAAATGAGTCTTCTTTAAGCTCTTTTCACCTGACTCGTAAAACATGAAAAGATTGCCGAGCGGTTGGCCTCTCTGGCTCATTAAAAGGCATCGGAAGTGCTATCCCTCCTCTAGATTTTAATCTTTTGGACCTGAGGGATTATTACACAAAAAGACCGAGCACTTGTCTTGTTCGGCTCGTTAAAACTATCGCAAATTCATCCCTTTTGTATTATTTTACGCTTTTTCGGACTTAAGGGATTATAAAATGAAAAATAATCTTTGGAGTCTTCTTTCCATTTGTTTCAGACTCTCTAAAATGGAAAGAGACCGAGTTATATTTTTCGTTAAACTCGTTAAAATTGAATAGCAACGAACTCATCCAAATGGACAAGAACAAGTTTCACTGTCGCTAGGCTCACTAAAATATAGTGACAGGTTCACCTGAAGGGAGGATTATAGAACAAACATATGTTATCCTCCTCAATATTGACAAAAATAAAGAGGTACTAGTCAGAAATGACTGGGGAAAATTGGGAAGAAAACTTGAAGAAACTTTATTGGTAGCAAGTCGCTCTTGAACATGACACTTTCCTTCTGCATCCATGCCGGGTTAGGTTGTTCCGTTCACTGGTCATCACCACTGCTCTGTCACACCATCCATCTTTGGGTTTAACTCTACCAATCCATCGTTAGTGTCACCGATATGTTCAAGAGAATTCATTTAGACAATTCACCTATGTCTCACCCACTGCAATACATTCATGCTTCATTCCTTCATGACCGCCACCCTGAACCTTGTATCGTCAGTTTGTTTTCACCTCCAAAATAATTTGCTTCGTTCTGTGTCATTGATGTGGGATTCATTAAGGCCCTCCTACGATGGGTCACTTCTTGTCGACATTAGCTCATTATCCAAGAAGTTGACATAGGAACAACCCCTTTCAGTACTTTGAAGCTTGCATACCTCAATGGCAAGTTTCTCACTTTCGCCAACAGGTTTACATCAATGGCCTTCGACCGAGAGATTTTGCGTGGTGTTCAACGCCAAGTCCCTTTTCACACCACGTAAATTATACTATAGTACCTTGAGGGTCATTGTCATTATTGATGATTCCTCTCACACCTGTTAATAGCTTACATCATTAGCTGGTAATCAGGTGATGTCTTTCCATGTTCGACTCCAGAACATTTTTCACATGGATCGACTTGTGCTCCGAGTGAATATTGAAAGTGTTTTGAAGACCCTGGATCTAGTTTCATCCATCCAGGCTGCGATATATTTAGGAATATAAAAACATCCAGTGTACATCATTGCCGAATAGATGATCATCCAAATCAAAGGATATGTGTCCATATCATCAGTCTGTACATAGACAATCGTCTTCTATTACATGAAAATGAATTTATAAAGCAAAGCATGGAATTCTCACCTCAGCTAGATCATGAAAAAATGTTGTCAAAATAATGTATTGTATTGTATCTTACTACAGGTCGCCTCCCAGCTCGGAAAAACTTCAGATCCTCATAGTAAAGAATTTCACCCGACATCAGAAAGATTAACGACCTCATGCTTAGGGGGCAACTGTTATAGACATTTTTGGGCACTTCAACCCCAATCATAAATGTCCATAAACTAAGGGCTCCTAAGTCCTTAAAAGTGTTGCTTCACTACCTTAAGGAACAAGGTCAACTAATTACATCATCTCCCAGAATTTCTCCACTGAAAACTGCTCATAAATGGTAAAAACTAGACCATACTGAAAGCTCAATGCAGAGGGTGCGATGCATATCACCTTCCCAATGTACAGGGTGCGATGTATACTGATTTTCTCCTCTTTAGGGTGCGATGGTCGGGAATGGACGAATGGCAGGGACAAAAATGTGAGGTGGAAGATCATGGAATCTTCCAGAAGCTTCCCTTCTGACACTTGCCACTCCATTTTCGACCAGGGATGAGTAAGAGATCATGATTCTCTAAGTGGAAGCAGGAACTATTAGAGAGAAGACACTAATCAAGATTCCAGAAGATGACTCACCTCTCTGTAATAATCTTTATATGGATCCCTCATCACAGAGATCTAGAGGCTGGAATTTTGTATCTTAAAGAGAAGTGTTGCTGGTTTTTTGGTGTAAATTCATAGTGTTGGGTGATCTAAGCTTTGCTTGAGGTGAAGAAGGGATTCTTAGCTGGAGGATGATGCTGGGTCAGAGCACATGGTTGTAATCCTCTTGCTACTTTTCATCTGAATAAAGCTATTCTTGTTCCTTCCATATTCTTGTGTACTTGTTTATATGTGCATGTATATGGTTAATACACATCTGATCCTATATTATTTATGAATTTAAATCTTTGTTTCTTAGATAGTAGTATGTTGTTGTGGTTCCACAGGTAATTTCGAAGCTGGGCAGACAAAGAAGAAGTGACGAAGCTCTATCAAGAAGGAGAGGAATTCAAGCGCAAGACTCAGGTTGGTCCTCTTGGTTCTCCTCTCGTCTATTTTCATAAAAGGAAACAATAGTAGACTTTGATTGTTTGTTTCTAAGATAGCCACCCATCTTAGTGGGAATAGCAACATCTGAGTGGACACTATTCCCAGATAACACTTGGTATGCAGACAACATAATTCATATTTGACTCAATAGTTAACCTTTTTTACATGATTGAAAAGCCAAAGAAGGGTTCCTTTAAAAGTAAAATGACTCTATTGACCCAGAAAAAATCCTAGAACTCCTTAATGGGGACTTTGACCTAAAACATGATACCCCAAGCATGAATCCCATGCTTTAATAACTCACAATAATAATAATAATAATTCTTTTTCTTTCTTATTTTGACAAGTATATTACAAAAATTACTCAAATAAATTTAATGAAGGCCAAACCTAGTCACATTTTCCACAATTTCATGGACTGGATTCATGACCAGGGAAATCTATCCATTGGTCTCTCAACAATGTAGGCACCACAATGCCACCGACTAGATAACTAATGATAAAGGTGGATATTGGTGGACACCCACCTATTCCACTTAGACCTCCAATAGATTTCATTTGTTTCCGTGTTTATCTTACCATTTACTATTTTTAGTAGTTTTTAGGTCCCAAACTTCTATAGGAGTTTCGAACCCCTAAACGACGCTTTCTTGCGGTTCTTTATAGGTCAATAATTGTAGGGAAAAAAATATTGTTTTATTCAGAGAGAACTTTCCAACAAGGTATTTTACATGAAAAATGGAGATAATATGAACAAGTTATGACCTTGGGAAGTTGGGTGCCCAACTAACCCCAATGGGGCCCACAAACTCTTGGTGTTACATCTCCTGGGGTTAGGGCTTCAGTTGTTTAGTATTTTATCATGGTTTTCAATAAGAAATAGACCCTTCAGCCTCACTATAACACATTCAAGAGGCATGTATCTATGAATTCTCTTCTTAGAGATAAGCTACCATCGCTCGGGCTAGTTTTGTTCCCATTCTATTTGTAAGCATATTTTAGTATTTGATATTAATGAAATAAACTATTATTCCTATTGCATCTCTATATCTATGGTTGTATTTTTAATTTCTTGCATTCATGTTTAATTTTGGATATGTGGTATCAAAGAGGTTTTCTCTTTCTCTTTTTTCTTTGCATGTTGCCCATGAGCTCGGGATATAAGGAGTTAGGATTCAAACTAGTCAAGCCTTTGCAAGACTACCCTCACAAATCCTGATGGCCTCCCATGGAAAAAGAGAATAAATATGAGGGGGTAGGAGATCCTTTTGAAATATTTCTCGAAGAATCCCTCGACCGACAAAGGAATGTGATGACAGACAACTTTTCCCAGATCCTTCAGCAACGACCCAAAGGTGACACATCTACTTCCAGTAGCTACTCTAGAGGCACCACACCCTTTAAGGTATAGGTTAGCTTTGACATCCCCATATTTGAAGGTCAAATTGATGTAGGTTCCATAGATAAATGGTTAAATCTGCTAGAAGGATTATTTTAGGTCCATGATTTTTCTGGCTGGGAAAAAATTACTTTTTCACTTGTCAAAGTTGTCGCCCACGTCAAGGATTGGTGGGAAACCTACTGTGAGAGTAGATATTAAAGTAAACCCTCACCGTTTTCAGCTGCACACACCTGGAATTCATTTCGGGACGCCATCAAGGAGCAGTTCTAACCTATCGGGAGCAATGAGGATAAATACATAAAGTGGACGACACTACTGCAAGGAAGAGACCAGGATGTGTTGGAGTTTACCAATGTTTTCCATACCCTTTGCTTGAAGTTGGGTATCAAGGATTCTAAGAAACATTTGGTACTCAAGTATCGAAGCTTCCTACACAAGTACATCCCAGATGAGATGGAGTTCTTGGCCATCCTGTCACTTAGCATGGCATCCCAGTACATTGTCATGATTTAAAAAAAAATTAAACAAAAAAGGTTATACTTTGGATCTACAAATTCAAAGCAAGGGAAAGGTGCCCTCAAAACAAAAAACAAAGGGAAAGCTAAGGCAGAGTGACCTAGGATAAACTGTCGAAGATGCAAGAAAATAAAAACACCATGAAGATAAAGAAGGACACGGGAAAGTGTTGTGAGTTATATAAGAGCTCCACTCACAACACAAGTGAGTGTTAGGCCAAGCAGTCATTCATGGCCAAGATGAAGGCTTCTGAGTCAGATGCATGTTATTACTTTGAGTCAGAATCCAACAAGGGGAATGACAAAGCGAAGCAGATCATTGGCATGGATCCTAGTGACATTATGGCCATCACCAAGATCCAAAAGATCAAGATTGAAGATAGGGAATGCCTATTCCACTCATAGATGTAGGTGAAGGGCTCTCCGATGGAGTTAATTGTCGATAACAGGAGCCAAAAGAACCTCATTTTAGTAGAGGTCATGAAGTGGTTGGGCCTACTGACTACACCACATCTGCATCCGTACACCATTGAGTGTCTTCACCAAGGATGAGATCTCTGTGTCATCCAAAAATGTCACCATCCATACATCATCAAGCCCTTCATGGATGAGGTATTATGTGGTTTTCTCCTCTTGAAGTTTTTTATGTATTCTTAGGAAAACCATACTTATGGAAGTGATATGTTGTACATGAGTCTAGACCTCTCTCTATTATTATTTCTTTGGGTAGTACGTTATATAGGATACTAGAGGTAGCCCCACCTATTGACACCTGCTTGACCTCTGTCAATCAATGTAGTAAGGTCGTCTCCCAAACTGGGAATTTTTTTCTTTATAATTTTCTCTCAAAGTAAGGGTAAGGTCATAGCTACATCAGTGGACCCCAAGAAGGGTTCCTCCAAGCAGCGAAAGTAGGTGGATACAATATTGGAAGAATACACAAACCTCATCACCTCACCCATAGGGTTACCCTTGCATTGTTAGGTCAAGCATTCAATTGATATCACTCACAGAGCACCTCTACCCAATGGGCCTACATATCACCACTCCATTCTGGAAGACGAAGAGATAAAGTGGAAAATATATGATCTGCTACAAAAAGGGCACATCCTACTAAGTTCCTCATTTTTTGGGAGCCTGATTGTACTTATCTAGAAGAAGGATGGGACTTGGAGGCTTTGCTTTGATTATCGGGCATTAAATCAAATCAATGTCAAGAATAGGTATCCAATCCCATGGATTGATGACCTGCTAGACCAACTCAAAGGAGCCAAGTATTTCACCAAGATCGATCTAAAGTCTAGTTATCACAAGGTTCCAACAGAGCCCATAGATGTACAAAAAACCCCCTTTAAATCCAAAGAAGGCCTTTCCGAATGGTTGGTTATGCCCTTCGGGTTGACAAATTCCACTGCTACTTTTATGAGCCTAATGGATGACATCTTGCGATGCTTCAGTAACTCGTTCATTATGGTTTATTTGGAATACATCCTCATCTTGAGCGAGAGTTGGTAAGACCACTTGCAACACATTCGGTAGGTCCTTCAAACCCTTCGGCATCACAAATTGTTTGTTAACTTACAGAAACGCACCTTTGGCATGAGCCAAGTCTAATACTTCGGTTACATCATAGATGAGCGTGGCATGCATTTGGACCCAACTAAGATCTAAGTCATTTTGGATTGGCTAACCTCAATGACTCTAATGGAGCTTCATAACTTTTTGGGCCCTACAAATGTTTATCATAGGTTCAAGTTGGGATTCTCCCATATTACTTGGCCTTTGAGTCAAATTATTAAGGCTAGGGTAAAAGAAAAGTTTTCATGGTCTGATTCCTGACAAAAGGCATTTGTTGAGTTGAAGCATCACCTCTTCTCTACATCGGTACTCACACTACTAGACCTACAACAACTATTTGAAATCAAGACAAAGACTTTAGACTATACTATTGGTGTAGTCCTCACCCAACTTGAGCATCCAGTGTCCTATCATAGTGAGAAACTTTTTGATACAATTCGAAAGTATCCTACCTATGATAAAGATATTTATTCCATCATGCATGCTTGCTGAAAGTGGAAGTACTACATTATGGCGAAGGAGATGGTCATCCAAATCAGTAATCAACCTCTTCAATTTATGCAAAAAGAGGGGAAGTTTCAAAATGATCGCCATCAGAAGTGCTCTACATATGTACAACAATTCCACTTGAACATTAAATACAAAAATGGCAACACCAATCATGTTATAGACTACCTCAGCTGACCCTCAGTTGCAACACTGACAATTGTTTTCAACCCTTGTGGTCATGAGACCTCTGGATGGCCGCAACTATACAAAAATAATCTATCGTTTTCCTCCACATACTAGATGCTAGTAGATGGAATGTAAGTTCCTGATTTCTACCTCTAGGATCCAATATTAAGCTACCTGGGCCACCTTTAGGTTCCTTTAGGCAAGTGTGCAAACTTGATTTTGGAGGCACACTATAGTCGGGTTGCATGACACTTTGGTGTGGAGAAAATGATGGATATACTACAAAATTAATTTTATTGGCCCAAAATCTAACTGGATGTTGAGAAATATATTAGATCTTGCACTCCCCCCACCATCATCAAGTCGACCATCAAGAAGCAAGGAGCTTTTACACTCCTCTACCTACTTGGAGCCAGCCATGGGAATCCATCTCCATGGAATATGTGTTAGGCCTCCCTTCTACCAAGCATGGTAATGATTGTGTATTTGTGGTCGTGGATATACTTTCTAATATGGCTATATTGCTAGCATGCAAGAAGAGTATCATCACAAAGGAGACTGTCAAACTCTTCTTTGAACGTGTATTGGTACTTTTTTGGATCCTACAGACCATTATATTAGACCAACATTGCAAGTTCCTGAGCACATTCTGTTCAAGCCTCTAGACACTATTGGACACCAATATCACCAAATCGACTACCTTCCATCCCCAGATGGATGGCTAGATAGAGGTTGTCAGTAGAATGATAGTGCAC
Organism: Pinus taeda; assembly: GCA_000404065.3. Lineage (NCBI taxonomy): Eukaryota > Viridiplantae > Streptophyta > Pinopsida > Pinales > Pinaceae > Pinus > Pinus taeda. The sequence goes on from APFE030992690.1 coordinate 423,368, forward strand.
ATACTCCACATGTACAACTCCAAGCATCCTCGAACTTGGGATGAGAGTCTTCGATATGTGAGACAAATTTATAGTAGAGATCTACATAGCTTGACTAGTCATAGTTCCTTTCATCTGGGTCTAGGATTTCAACCATTATGTCTGATTGATGCTTTCATGCCTCATACGAGTACACAGCCATAATCCACACATGTATTGTTTGAGGTTGATAAATTTATCAAATTTATTGAACGTATCCAACACATCCACCAGCGTGTTCATGAAATCTTGGTGAAGTCAAATTCCAGATACAAGCAATGACATAATCAACATCAAGTGCCACACATGTTTCAGGTGGGTGACAAAGTTTGATTGAATTTGCATAAACAACACCTTGCTAGAGCTCATCAGAAGCTTAGAGCACTTTGATATGGTCCCTACACCATTACCAAGGCTATGCGAGAAAATTATTTTGAGTTCACATTCCTCCATTCCTTGGCCTACACCCAATATTCTATGTGGATTGCCTTCGACCATACTTCCTACCATTACCAGACACATCAGACATTGTGGAATAACTCACACCAACAGAGTTAAACGCATATTGGAGGGAACTTGCCACAACTAATTGGATTATGGACACATGGGTCAAGAGTGCTTGCCAACAAAATATCCAACTGTATTGGGTTGTCAAATATGGCCAACTCCTGTACCAAGGAAAGTGGCTCACAAGGGATTAGGTTAAACAGAAATTTCCTCACCTCATGGAGGCTCTGCATGTAATTTGGACCATTGTTTCCCTGGGAGGGGGGGGGGAATAATCTTGGTGGATATGTGTGGGAACCCACCTATTCCACTTATACCTCTAATTAATTTCATTTGTTTCCTTGTTTATATGAGCATTTACTATTTTTAGCATGTTTTTGGGTCCTGAACTTCTGGACCAGTTTTGAGCCATTAAACGTTGTTTTTTTTAGATCCACTACAATCCCATACCCATAGGTAGAGGCTTGTCAAAAATCATTTAGTATTCAAAGAGACCTTTCCAACAAGGTATCATACAACCCAAACAGATATAATATGACCAAATTATGACCCCGAGAAAGTGGCTGCCCAACTAAGCACAATAGGGCACACAAACTCTTGACGTTACATGTCATGGGGTTGGGGTTTTTGTCTTTTAGGGTTTTCTCATGTTTTTCAATATTAAATTGGCCCTTCAGCCTCATTGTAACATAGTTCAAAGGCATGCAACTACCACAACTCTTCTTAGAGATAAGCTATCATCGTCCAAGCTAGTTTTGTTCCCATTCTATTTGTAAGCATATTTCAATATTTGATATTAATGAAATGAAGTGTTATTTCTGCTTCATCTCTGTATCTATGGTTATATCTATAATTTGTTGCATTCTTGTTTAAGTTCGAATCACCCAACTAGGGAAATCTATCCAAGTGGGACTAAGATGGACTCAGGCTTTCAACCTCACTGGGTATCATCAAGCTTACCTACTAACCACCAACCCAAAGAGCTAGGTGTGTATAAAAGAATGAAGCCCTATAATCAATAACACATCTTCCAACTTCGAGACCTATAATTCAATGCAAAGTGACGATGATATTTCCTCCCATGCAATGCTTCATTAACAAAGCCTCAACACTCCTAGATCCATAAATTTAAGGATCATCAATCTCTCCCAATAAAACTGATTGGTAACTATAATGCTATCAATACCTTCAAGAGATTCACCTATAAAAACACAACCCCAATCAATAATATACTTTCATGTGTACATAAAAAAATACAACCTTCGCGTTCTTCTAGACAACTCGATGTTGCTTCTCAACTCTGCATAGTAGGGCTATCAATTGAATCTTTGACAAAATATTCCTCAGTCATACACTTTCCTTTCCTACTTCCCATGTAACAACATATCCTCTGAAATTCATTCTTCAACCAAAACCAAGCTATGCCCTCCATCTCAACTAGGGAGCATCTCCTTATCCAAACTCCTTCTTAATATAAGGGAGATCTCTTCTATTTTTTCATCAGAGAATATTTTGTGGGTTCCAACCATTTCATCAGAGATATCATCATCCCCATCATGCTTATCACATCAATGAACATCTTTACCATATTGAACATTGTGTACCTGGACAACTTATATAGAAACTTCAACTAGAACTATAGAAACGTGAAGTTAGCCATATCAAAATTACAGAAGCATTTCAACCTTACATATATTAGATACACAAACATAAACAAGAAACACATGTTCTTGAACATCTTGCCAGGGACTTTGTCATAAACCCTAGACTACTTCATAACATGTTTCATTATATCTATGGTTTCAATGTTTCTTAGAAAGGTATGACATACCCTAATAAAACATATAAGAAAACCTAGAAACAATTCAAACAAATATAGATCTACAAGGCATCTAACAACTTTCAGAATTGATATGTTAGATTTTCCACTAGGCTTTCATACAAATCCTAGGTTTCATACAAGAGAATCAATCGAAACCAATCACAGCTTAGTCATTAACATAACCGGATCCCACTAGGGTTAGTTGAGAATGCTATATTTTTCCATCAAACATTAATCCAAACTAAAACTCATATTTCATCAATCTTACACAAATCTGAAATCATCATATATTTTTACTTATACTAAGGTTTAACTCCAAAACCCTAGAATTTCACAAAAACTATCATCCTAGAAAGATAAACTTTGACTAGATCTTAGTTTCAAACCCTAGGATTCATGATCACCAAAAAATAGGTTAACTCACACATCTAGGAGTTTGTCATCATTCATAAGCATTTCATAGAGTGTGTTAGTCAAACCAAACTTCACAAAGATCAATAAGTGTTAGACAACATATTAGACTAAGGTTTGATCAGATAAACACACGCATACCAATGGAATCATTTCTAAGACAATATAAGGGTGTTTCTTACACATTCATCCAAACCCTATTGGGTTAGGGTTTCAATTTAGGAACATAGAAAACCCAATATTACCAAACTTTCAAAGGTTTAGGATTTTAGACTTTATCATTCAACCCTAACAAGCTGTGTTTTCCTAATCATACCAAAATCCTAAAAATAACATCAATAAAACTTCAAATAGCATTTCTTAATATCCATAAGAAGTTTAGGGTTTCATAAATTCACATTAGCATACCCTTAGGTTAGGATTTTCTAGATAACTTTTCTACAGTTCTATAAAATTAGTTAAGAATATGAGTGGGGTAGTTTTATCAAGTGATGAATTACCCAATACAAGAATCAATATGATTCAATATAGCTAGACACAACAATGTTAGTAATATATTTTCAAGTCAATCATGATTTTATCATAAATAAGGCAATTCTTTTTATTTTAAGCCATACCTTTGTTTCTTGACAAACCTTATCTTGGGTGGCTCTCTTCCATACTCCTTGAGGATATAGCGGATTTTTTCCTAATCAGGACTATAAAAGGAGAATGAGTTTTAGTATTTAATACAATCTAAACTTAAATGAGTATATGAAACCATACACTTAAGGGAGATGAGATACTTATCTTTGGGAGTTGTTGGGGGCTCCCTCGAAAGGTTGAGGATACCTATAAACTTACAAAAATAAAGAAAAAGTCTTTTCCAAAAATATGTTAAAACCTATACATTCTAAACATCAAAAATACAAAATACAATATCTAGGGCTAGAGTAAAAGTACTTAACATCTTCACTATAGTCAGTCAATATTTCTTCAAAATTGTGAGCTACCTTCCAACTTTTAAGTATTGTAGCAAATACACCCCAAGTAGGTGGCAATCCTAATAGAGTAGTGATCACAAGTTCTTTGTCTAGAAAAATTTCATCAAAGAATAAAAGATCATGTCGGGTTCTTTCTATCTTCACAAAGGAGGCCATTGTATCTTCTTTAGTCATATTTTGGGTCCTTAGTTCATTCTTGAACCTTTCCACTTTACCAATGTTCTTAATAGTGAATAACTTTGAGAAGGCTTCATGCATTTCCCAAGAATGATTTATGTTGGCTATAAGTTGGACAAGGTTGTCCTTTATTCCTTCTACCAGTAGAGTTAGGGACACCAAATCTAATTCTTTGAAGTTCACTTTGTCAACATCACTAGAGTCATTTGTATGCCTCTTTACTTTTCCTCTGACCAAGTCAGGTACTTGTTTTTTTTCAAGGATGAGTCAATCCTCTTCTTCCAGGATGTGTAGTTTGAGGCTCTTTCAAGTTTGTTCTCTTTGTTGATTGTGTTAGACATCTTCCTTGAATATAGTAGATTCCTCCCTTGAGATAATAATTTTGAATGGTTCCTTCATCAAGTGCTTGAGAATTCTATTTTCTTCTTTTTTCACCAAAGCTCTGATACCATGTTAGAAAATCAGAAAGGCAGAAATATTTTCTTATTCTTGATAGTTGTGATTTTATTGATTTGTTATTACATTTCTTTATGTCTTCATTCTCTTAGTTCATCAATAAATTACTAAATCAATAGCACATAAAATAATGGACACCACATATAGGCTCACAGTCAAGGGAAAACCCCTTTCTAGGGGAAAACCTAGTCAGTAATTCTCCCTTCAATAGTTTTCTGAAGATATTCCAAGAATATTTACCTTAACACAACCTTCCCTCCACACCAAGTCAACCTTCTTCCTTACTTGTAGATGATCCTTCTTGACCTAGTAGCAACAACAACAGTCTCAACACTTTCTTCGACCCAACAAATTTGACCTACCTTAAAGACTTTGATATTCACTAAAAGACTTCAATATTTACTTATAACATGCTATCATCGCTGAATACAACTTCTTGAGGTGACTACATCACATGACAATTGGCTACGATATGAACATGATAAAGAGTACAAAATTTCAATTTCATCATTCTTCTTTTGCAATCAACCCCTTCTAAATGTATGTTATTGTTGTTAATCATTTATTTCTCTTCTTGTAGATCACTTCATTTTCTTTTGTCTAACATCATGGCTTACAACTACCACTAGTCTTCTTTATATTGAACATAGAGATAAATTACATTCCTCCTTCATCTCTTCTTTGATTTTCCATATACTTTTTCTTTCTTCTTACTTCTTTTCCTTGGGAGGACTTATTGAGCTACTTCTATAGTCACTTTATTGGTGTCCATAGTTGTCATATTTAAATCAGTCAATGTGATCCATTAGGGGAGAAAGAGAGTTATATATTTCAACAACACGTTCATGGGGATTACTTTATTTATTCCTTACATAGCTAGATGAGGAGATCCTTCTTTGGGGTATAGTTCTTTTAAATTTTCTCTAATTGCCTTGATGAGGAAACTTAAATATTTAATAATTCTTTACTCCATTTTTGGATGTTACCTATATTTTTAAGATGAACATGTTTTTTCTAGTCCTTAGCTTGATTTGAGCCTTCATTTGCCTTGCAACTAAATCATTTGCACACATTTGCATAGTTCTTGTCTTATGTCATTTGCTTGGAACACTCACTCTTAATATGCCACGACTTTCCTTAGTTTCAAGCGTAGAGTGAAATTTCACACTCTTCAACCACTTTAGATCTCTTTTTATTCTATTTGTGAGTTCCTTATCCTATTTTATTGTTCTAATAGGTCAGTATAATCTTACAACTTTGACACTCAGCTACTTTGTGTCCATAATTATTAAAATTATAACATTTTGTTGGCATTATGACACACGTTTGGCACTATGACACAGGTGCTCTCCTTGATGGCAACTCACTTCGATGACAGATCACAGTTCAGGCTCTCAGAATAAAGGAAAAAGGGATATACATAGGTTCCACTTAACCAAGGTGCATATACACATGGGATCACCGATCAAAAGGCATGTATGCATATCCACACACTTTCATGAAAGGAAAAGCGTGTACATGTGGGAAAAATTGTTCTTAGTCGATGGTATCTAGTCCCTGATTTTTGGACCTATGGTTTTTGGATCAAGGTATTCCATCCGAAGTGTTGAACCCAAGTATTGGGTCCCAATTATTGGTTCTAAGTGGTTTTAGTCCATGGCATTGACTAAGGCCTAAGACTATAAAAGGGGAAGGAGATCATTAGGCAAAGGAATTCACTCAAGTATTGAATATCTTATGAAGAGAAAGATCTAGAATACTGGTTATTGGATTATGGTGCATAGCTAGATCTGAATCAAGGAGGAACCTAAGCGCTAGACGAAGGATAATTTCTATTGATGGGTCAATATCTCAAGGCTTGAAGAGAAGTATCTTTGTGTGATTTTGATCTATTTTATTTGATGCATGACTTGATCTATAAATCTAATAATCTGGGTATAATTGATGTCTGAATAATTGAAAAGGGTAAATTGTCTTTTATAAATCTGTATGTAGGTTCTTTGCAGCGAAGGCGCATATACACGTTGGTTCGGTAATTAAAAATACTATATACACTGGTTTTCCTTAATACAGAAGCGTATCCACACAGGTTCTTCATCTTGAAGTAGCTAAAATATGTTTTAGCTACTTTTTTTTATTGTAGTAGTATTATGGGTTCAATATTGGTGTCTGGCTACTATAATTGTATTTTGGTTATGGCATTCAGAGAAGTGATTGATTTATTTAGTTTTGGCTAGTGCAAAGGGGATTTCTTGATGCAGATATATTTGATATTCGATTGATGTTATTTATGGATCCATCTAAAAATTTATGAAACGTGGTCCCTGGAAGAAAAGAGAAGGTTGTAGCCTTCTGTAGGTTAGCACCTATGTACTAATACATCATCTAGTACAAGAGCTAAAGGGGGTGGTAGCCCCTTCCAAGAGTTGTTGGAGAATGAGAGAAGGTTGTATCCTTCTGCAGGTAGAAGCCCACGTAACTGGTATAAGACTGCACCAGTATAGAAATATTGTAAAATGAACTTTCTTATTAAAAGAAGATAGAGACGAATTGCAGTAGGTGGTTTTCACCCACATTGGGTTTCCACCTTATCTCTTGTCTTCATGTGCGTGATGATTTTTTCTATTTTACTACACCTATTTACTGTTCTTATGGTTAATGAAGTTATGATACACTGGTTAAAGATCAACATTTAATGGATTAACTGAATCATAAGTTTACTGATATACACTAGTTTTTTTAGACACATTTGAGTATATATGTGGGTTCCCATAACTAAAGTAGCATATATATGTATATATGAAAATAAAAATTGTTTGATTTAATAATACTGGTTCACCCCCCCTTCTCAGTATTATTTCCAACAATTGGAATCAGAGCAGGTCCTTTAGAAGAAGCTTGATCACTTGAACGAAGATCTATCATCATGAGCATCTACGAAAAATAGGCATTCATTAGGCCACCAATCTTTGATGGGAGGAACTTCGTCTATTGGAAGGTAAGAACCACAACCTATCATCAATCTCTTGGTGTAGAAGTTTGGCATATTGTGGAATACATTTCCATCAGCAACTCCTATAGATATGGTTGGGAAAAAGAAATATGAAACAAATGCAAAGGTTTTTAGTACTCTGTTGGGGAGTTTATCTCAATCAGAATTAGTCAAGGTTATGTAGCTCAAAACTACCAAGGAAATATGGGACAAGATCATCCTAAGCTATGAAGGAGACGATCAGGTAAAATGTGAAAAACTACAATCTCTCATAATTCAATATGAAACTCTCAGAATGCACAATGATGAAAGTGTAGCTAATTATTTCTTACGAATAGACGAGATTTTTAATCGCATGAAAAATTTGGGTGAAGAAATAAAAGAAGTTAGTTTAGTTGAAAAGGTTCTAAGATCCTTGTCTTCTAAGTTTGAATCAAAAGTCTCGGCCATAGAAGAAAAGCAGAATCTTCATAGTATTACAATGTCACAGTTGCACGGAATCCTAACTACTTTTGAAATGAGAAAAAGGGGGCCATTAGACATGAGAGAAGCCACATCCAAAGGAAAATACAACGAATCTAGGCATAAGTCAGAACGAGAGGAAGAATGAAACTTTGTCAAGAACCTTCAATGGGGTTCTGGAAGATTCAGTGGTAAGCTACCATTCAAATGCTTTGCTTGTGGAAGAGTCGGTCAGTATGCAACCAAATTTCCTCATAAAGATAAGCTTGATAAAGATAAGGAACCAGTTAAATGGAACAAAAAATAGAGTGTAAATAAGAAGAGTTATTATACACATTAAGACAATGACGAACTTTCAAATATTGATGAAGGTCCACATGGTAATGATTATAGACTTTTCATGGCTTTTGAAGATGATGATTTCTTGGATGCTATATATAAAGATGATCTCTATGAGTAAATTTCTAAACTTAAAATCTATTTAGAAGAAAAGAATATGATCATACATACTTTGACATTCCAACTTGCTAAAAGGGAAAAACACAATGAAAAGTTAGAATGTGAAATTGTGGGACTTAGAAAATATATTGAGAAAACAAAAGCTATTAATCTTATATTTACTAAAGGATATGGAACATTAGATGAGATTATCAAAGTGTATTGTTCTCCTCTAATCAAGATAGGTCTTGGATATACTAAAGAAGCATCTCAAGCACAAAAGCCATCCACCTCCAAAAGTTATCTTGATGCAACAAGGAGAAGTGAACAGGTTGACAATCGTCAGCAAAGGCATAAAGAAAATCACTAGGTAAATCATGGTCAATCTAATTCAAGGATGAATAGAGATCACCAAGTAAATTAGGGTCAATCTACTTCAAGGATGAACAAAAGCTATAACCAACCACAGGTAAATCATTCTCAATTTGCCTCGAGAATTAATTTCAATGGAAACTACAATCACCTAGACGGTAGATTTGATAATCGCAAGAACTTCTTTAATGGCCAATGCTTTCCATGTCATAACTTTAGACACAAATCTACACAATATGTTGCCTACAAGCCCATCATGATTTGAGAAGCATGAAATGAAAGGAGCGTGACTGGGATCATGAAGAGGACCTACTATAAATTTTCTACTCTTGAAAATGAAATAGAATTCTCTATTTGTAACAACTTCAGTCGTGAAGATTCTGAATGCAGGAGTAAGTTTTGGCAAACATCCCAGAAGGAGCAACCTTCATTGGGTCCCAACACTTGGAGAAAGAAAGAACCACAACCAGAAAGATGTGGTATAGCCTTATATGTGGAAGGACAAGAAAATTAGTGGTACATTGATAGTGGATGTTCAAAACATATGATAGGTGATAAAGAAAAACTTCAGTCATATAGTGCCTTAGAAAAGAAAAGGAAGGTCTCATTCAGAAATGGCACACCTACATTCATAAAAGGTAAAGGTTTTCTTCTTTTGAAAGAAAAAGTCAAAGCTAGAAATGTTATGCATGTTTATGGCTTAAAGCATAATCTATTGAGTGTTAGCCAAATGTGTGATCAAGGAAATGAGGTAATATTTCGATCAAATGGATGTATTATTCGTGAGCTTGATATAGGAGAAACAGTGATCAAAGGCATAACAACTCTAAATAATTTACACATACTCAAGGGAGGACAACAACAGTGCTATCTAAGCAAGAATGATGAATAAATGCTATGGCACAGAAGATTGGGGCATCTAAATTTATCTTAGATAAGGAAAGCATGTAAATATTAGGTGGTTCGTGATCTCCTTGACATTATAATTCCAAAAAATACAATATGCAAATCATGTCAATTTGGTAAGCAAACCAGAACTGATTTCCCTCAGAAGGAGCAATTAGCTAGTAAGCCACTTGAACTTGTCCATAGTGATTTATGTGGTCCATCAAGGAAAAAATCACCTTGAGGAGAAGAATAATTTATATTTTTCATTGACGACATTTACAGGATGTGTTGGATAGAACTTCTGAAGCATAAAGATGAAGATTTCAAAAAGTTCAAAGCTTTCAAAGCCTTGGTTGAAAATGAATAAGATCGCAAAACCAAATCCCTCAGGTCTAATCGAGGAGGGGAATTTAACTCGAATGAATTTTTTGACTTTTACGAAGAACATGGAATAATAAGGGAATTCTCTACTGCAAGGACCCCTCAGTAAAATGTAGTGGAAAGGATGAACAAAACGGTTCATCAAATGGCTCATGTTATGCTTGATGAATCTGGAACTCCTACAACCTTCTTGGGTGAAGCTGCATTTGCTGTTGTGACTATTCTCAACAAAACAAATGTTCAGGTAAACAACACTCAAATTCCTCATGAAATTTGGTATGGTAAGACTCCTACCATAAAATACTTCAAGGTTTTTGGAAGCAAATGTTACATCAAAAGGACTGATGAAAATCTTGGCAAGTTTGAACCTAGAGCAGATGAAGGGATTCTCTTTGGTTACTCTTCTTGAAGTAAAGGATATAAGTGTTACAATAAAAGACTTGGAAAAATTGTTGAAAGTATTGATGCGGTGGTTGATGAATAAAGCAAAAATTCAAAACAGATAAAAATCGAAGATTTTGAAGACGAAGAGGACAATCCTTCAACATCTGACCAGACTAATTTTGAAGAAGAAACGTATGAGGCACCAGAAGAACAGATAAGAATAGTAGAAAGGACTCCATCCAGGTATGTTAAGAAAAACCATCTAGAGACTCAAATTTTGGGGCAAAAAGAGGCAGGTGTTCAAACAAGAAGAACTATAATAGAAGCTTCAAGCTATCAAGCATTATCCTCCTCCATTGAACCATGAAATGTAAGTGGAGCATGCAAAGATGAAAGTTGGGTCAAGGCAATGAATGAAGAACTTGAGCAGATTGAAAAGAATAACACTTGGGAATTGGTTCCTAGACCTAATGATAAGAATGTCATAGGGACCAAATGTATATTCAAAAACAAGTTGAACAAAAATGGTGATGTTATTAGAAACAAGGTCAGAGTTGTTTGTAAAGGGTATGCTCAACAAGAAGGTATAGAATTTGAAGAAACTTTTGAACCGGTTGCTAGACTTGAAGCCATAAGAATGTTCCTTGCTCTATCTAGCTTTTAGAAGTTCAAAGTATATTAAATGGATGTGAAATCTACCTTTTTAAATGGAGACTTAGAAGAAGAAGTGTACATTGAGCAACTAGATGGATTCATCCCTGGAAATGATCCAAAACTTGTATGCAGACTTACGAAGGCACTCTATGGTCTTAAACAGGCTCCAAGGGATTAGTATTATTGTCTAGACAAATACCTCCATCAACAAGGTTTTTCAAAAGGATCAGCAGATAGCAATCTATATATGAAAATTGATAATGATAAATTGCTAATACTTGTTGTGTACATTGATGATATCATCTTTGGTAGCAATGAAGAAGACAAGAGTCAAAAATTTTCTTTGGTGATGCAGAAATAATTTGAAATGTCCCTGCTTGGTGAGCTGACATATTTTCTTGGTTTACAAGTCCAACAAAATAAAGACAGTATCTTTCTATCACAAACCAAGTACCTCAAGCAGATCTTGAAGAAATACGGCATGGAAGATTCAAAACCAGTATGTACCCCTATGGTAACATGATGTAGCCTCAGTGCAAATGATGATTCAGCAACAGTACATCAACCAACCTATAGATCCATGATTGGTAGTCTGCTCTATCTGACAGGTACCTGACGAGACATCATGCATGCAGTGGGAATAGTTGGAATATTCCAGGAAAGTCCAAAAGAAGCACACCTTCAAGTGATTAAAAGGATTTTCAAATATCTACAAGGAACACAAAAATATGGCTTATGGTATCCTAGAGATACAGATCTCACAGTTCATGCATACATAGATGCAGATTGGGCAGGAAGCATGGATGACAAAAAAAGTACTAGTTGCTATGTAACCAGCTCAAGAGCAAGATAGAAAAGATAGATCAACGCCTTAGAATTTAGCCTCTTTGAGGGGGAAACCTCCTTTACATTACATAAATGAACAATTCTTGGATGATTCAAATGACAAAACCTACTTTATATATATAGGAGTCTAAGGAGTCACAATGTAACCCATCCGACCTAATAATAATAATATAACGCCACAAAATTAACAATAGAGGGATTCTATGGGGCACAATAATAACAATATGGGGACAATAGGGGCATAACAATATTAATAAGGGGTACAACTACAATAGTAATGGGCTAATCACTA